>JAADWC010000253.1:0-12746 GCA_023336095.1 Pythium pectinolyticum | reverse complement strand
TGTCGACAATCGCATTCGTTGTCGAGCCAGTGTCTTTACTCACATCCATCACCACGGCCACACACGTCGCAGCACTGGACGCAGTCGCCTCGGAGCACGCGACTTTTGTGCTATTGACGATGTAGAGCACGTCTGCCATGGTACGCAGTGTGAGCTTCTCGTACGTCTTCCCACTGGACGAGACCAGAGATGCTGTGGTCAGCATGCGGTACAGCGTGGCCACAAACTTGGATGGTGAAAACACATCGCCACAGATCGCCGTGGCGTCGCCTGGACGGCATTTCAGTCGAAACTCGACGCGACTGAACGCACAGTCGCGAGCGTTTGCACACACAGCCGAGCAGCTCTTCATGCCGTAGGTCGCTGGACATTTACACCCACTGGCCGAGTGCTGACTACTGCCGTCGTACGTGATGTTGACGCAAACGCCGCCATTCTGGCACGCATACTCTAGCGGACAGCCCGTGTCGTCATCCTGGACTATCGCTGTCACGCCCTGATTCACTGCGTACGCTGTGTTCCGGTCAAACTCGTTGCCCCCGATGGCGATGCCGTTGTATACAGTGTCTGTCGCACTGGTCACTTTGTGCTTGAGCAGAGGCTGCGACTTCTTGGCCACGAGACGATCGTATCCGCTCGCCAGCGGCGCACCGGCGTCGTAGATGCTGTTGGGGACTGGACGGATATACACAAACTGCGGCGTCTTCCAGTTGGTGCGCGTGAAAGTGAGCCGCATGGGATCCACTGTGAGCAGCGAATTGTCCAGCTCATATGTGATCACGACGACGACGTCGCCCGCCGGCGCCGAGTCCAATGCTAGCGAGTAGTTGCCAGGCTCGACTGCACTTTCCGAGACGACCACTGTACTCGTGGACAACGTGACGCCCGGCAAATCGTCGTCCACGACAGTCACGTGGACCACGCCATTGCCCAAGAATGACTGAGGGATCCAGCGCTTGGGCCACGATGGGTCGCGCGCATTGCTCACGACAAACAGTGCTGCTCCGTACGCATAGTCTGGCGGCAGCACCGTAAAAGTATGCGTGACGGCATTCCCTGCGTAGCTCTGTGTGGGGACGGCCGACGCGCTGGCGTCACTGGATGTGACACTGTGCGCGATGCCAAATGTGCGATTCCCATTGAAGTCGTTGTCGTCCACAGCGAGAAACGTGAGCTCCTGAGCCACGTTCCAGTTGCTACAATCCAAAGAAAACAACAGAGTCAGCGCACAGATCCCTACAACTCTTAAGAAACGCAAACGTACGTGGGGGTGAAGCGCAGTGCCGTGGGCGCCTCAAACGTGCGTGTCTCTCCCGATTCGTAGGATCCACCCGTGAGCACCAGCACACTGGGCGACGCTGACGTGTTGGCGGCATCGTAGACGCTCACAGCTGCATTGTCAGGATCTATGACGACACCGACGACCACGTCCGCCACGGGCTCACTCGCCAGTCGCACTTGGAGTTTGGCTACACGGCCGTACTGGTGCATGCGGCTTCGTCCGCTGTCGCGAGGCGCCACGGAATCCACACTCACGAGATCGCCACGCGTCGCGAGAGGAAACGGAACAGCGACATTGGCTTTGATTTCCACGGACGGCGCGATGAGGCAGTGCGCGGCATCATCGTAGGATTTGTCGAACGCGATCAGTAAGATAATGGGCGAACCTAACTCCAAATCTTGTGCCTTGATGGTCTGTGTGCCGCTGGAAGTCATAGTGACGTCGTTGGATGCGATCTTGGTCCACGAGCTACTGATATCCAGCAGAGTGGCGGCGGATGTGGTGTTGATATCCAGTGACGACGACCACCAGAGCGTCAACTGGCGCACGTACTTGGTGCTCTGCATTTTGGGGATCGTGAGTGAGATCTCGGTGACGATGAGGTCGCTCTGCGCGAAACCCGCCATGAGCCACGCTGATCCGCTGCTCAGCGGTGGCGCCGCTGGATCCACGATACACGTTTCCCATGAAGCTGCAGAAGTAGTAGTAGCAGAAGTAGTGGTAGTAGCAGCATCACTGAACACTATTCCGCATGAAGTAGACACACCGCCGCTCTGTCTAACGGGAACGGTCGTGGTGGGGGCGTCGCTGCAGCGCACAGACGACGGAAACACTCGTCGCTCTTGGCGAGCGACGGGAGCGTACGGGTACACGCCACTGCCCTCTTCGACCTCCAGCTCGGACGTCGCAAACAGTACCGCGTTGTCATCATCATCACGGACCCGCAGCACTTTGACACCCGACTCGCTAAACAGCGCTGGTAGACACGGATCCGACGCTGCTGTGGGCACGGCGTCACACACGGCAGTGCCCTGGAAAGCCACGTCGGTACTCTGGGCAGTGTGTGTGAGCAGAATGTCGCGGTCGCCAGTAGCCACGTCGTCGTCGAAAACACGTACTTGGACGGGCTTGGGTTTCCACCAATCGCCCGATGTGAAGAGCAGTTCATGGCGACACACGGCCGTCGTTGGATCGCACGCATCTCCATCATCACTACCAGCATCCCCCTGGTTGAGCTGGAACGCGATCTGGTTCTTTGGCTTGCGCGTGATCGATGGTGAGGGCATGTATCCTCCCAGTAGGACCCTAGCACTCGCCAGTGCTGGCTGGAAGATCTCCACTTCAGTCAGAGCAATGTTGTTCTCACCTTCGACCTGTAGCAGCAGATACCGTACTTCCACCGTGGCCCTGAAATCGGCTCGAAAGTGGTCGTTATCAAACGACGCGTCGCCCTGCGCACCAAACACGTGCCACCGCAGCACGATGGTGTCGTCTTCCGATGCAGTGAATGACCGCGTAGACAGATTAAACTGCTTGCGGAACCGTGCGTTGTCGTGTACGATCGTCCAGCCAGCGACGCCGTTGTTGTTGTTGGTAGACAGAGGCATCGTGTCGGAAAGCATGAGCCAAATTGAGACTGGTAGTTGGCTGGGCTTGATGGCCGCTGACGAGACCTTGCGTTTGATCGTGACCACCACTTCATCTACGAGTCGCAGTGCACTCAGATCAGCGTGCCACCATGGGTACTTGTACGCGGTGGACGACATGGCAA
Organism: Pythium pectinolyticum; assembly: GCA_023336095.1. Taxonomy (NCBI): domain Eukaryota; phylum Oomycota; class Peronosporomycetes; order Pythiales; family Pythiaceae; genus Pythium; species Pythium pectinolyticum. The sequence continues at coordinate 9,693 of JAADWC010000253.1, read as the reverse complement.
ACGACGAAGCCACGCCGAGTGTGGACGCGGTTCTGCCATCCACTGCTGCCCTGGCGCTTCCCGGGTGACTTTGTGAGACGCTTGTTGAAGGGGCGAGAGCGAGATTGATACGACCAGAACCCAGCACTGTGAGCTGCGGACGCAGCGACGCGTCACTGTGGTCCTTGGAGGCAAACGTGACTTCGCTCACGCCGTCGTACACGAAAAAAGAAGACGATGGCGCTGTTGTGTACACCAAAAACGAGAGCTCTGGGAGAAAGGGTTGCTGGGCTTGCTCCAGTTGGCGCTGCTGGGCGAGAAACGCGTTCAACGCGATCGTCACGTCGATCTCCACCCACCCTGGGGTTGGCGGATACGCGTTGGCTGCCGCATCAAACACACCAGTGGGTGTGATGGTAGTAGCACCGGCCGAGAGCGTACTGATATTGAGGAAACTCGACTTTGGTGGGAACAGCGAGGAAAGTGGCAGTGAGACCTGGGCAGCGTTGCGTAGCGTACACTCGATCTGTGCGTTTGCATCCATGGCACACACAGAGCTGAGTGTGGCTTCGTCCCACGTCCCTGAAAGGGAGCCCGACGCGACTGCTACTCCGACAGAGATGCCCCCTAGTCCTCCGTTTTCGCCGCCACTCACGCGATACAGCCTCAGCTTGGCGGCTCCCACTTGGTGGCTGCCCGTGGTTGTTGCGATCGCTGGGTACACAGCAAACCTCACGACGCCCATCTTTGTGTGATGGCTTGTGGGCGAACTGGACGACGCATTCGATGCTGCTGCAAACGTGGATTGCGCACCAGTAGCAGCCAATGCGATGGCCGTGTCGTCTGAAAGCGTGAGTGTCGCGTCTGCACTGGCACTGAGAACGCTCTCTAGTGGCTTGTACTGCTGGCTTCCCTCTGGCTCCCAGTGCATCGGCTCACTACCGAGCTGCATGTCGTAAGCAGCCACAGTTGCGTCGTCATTCTCTCGTGTCGGAAGCACGGACGCATCAAACACCACGCGCGCTGGCGGGTAGCGAGCCACGTGGATCGTCTCCATCGGTTCATTGGGTTTGTTGTAGAACGGATCCGCTGTGCTTGTAGTGATCACTTGAATGTCACTAAAGTGGACAACGTCTTCCAGTGTGGTGGCCAAAGACGCCACTGCGACGATCGTCACAGACTGTGGTGTATTCCAGTTGCTCGATGTGAACGTCAGCGTGGACGGATCGACTCGGAGACCGTGGTCCACACCCGTAACAAATGAGACTTGGGCATCACCAGCGGGTTGGCTCGCCAACGAGATGCCCACCGCCGCATTGTGGCCGTCTTTTCTTACGGCGACATGGTTCAGAGGTGTTAAGCTGGATGCCGACTGGTGACGAACCGACTCGGGGCTCACCAGCACACCCGCTGGGTCGTCATCCAGAATGAATGCAGTGACCACAGCAGTGGCTGCGGGACTGGTCATCACGCCACTCGCTTCACTCCATGGAAACGCATGGACAGGATTCCCCGTGTCGTAGACGCCGGGCTTTTGCGTGTAGATCTTGGCGCCGACTACAAAGCTTGGTGTCATTGGAGCGAGGGATGTTCGCTGTGGCCCGTTGTACGCTGGATCCGAGCTTGTGACGGTGAGCGTGATCGTGCTCTGTGGTAATGCCGCTGTGCGATGGTTTGTCACGGCGGTGACGCGAATACTCCGTCGCGTTTCCCAGTCGGTCGTCGTGAACGTGAGCGTCACCGCCGACAACAGCAGAACCGACGTATCACACGCTAGTGCCACACTCACAGTCGCTGTTGGCGCTGCATTCAACCAGACGTCAACGCTGTCGTGGTGACCGATCTCTGAGAGTGACAGACTCATCTTGGAGACGAGTACCGCGGCATCTTTGTCATCTTGGATCGTCACGATCGTACCGACGTTGTCTGCCAGGTTGGCACGGCGCCTGTCAAGTGCCAGGAACTCGCTACGATAGCCGATCCACTCACTTGGATGTTCATAGTCGATGCCAATGTGGGCGCCACCGCCAGCATTACGTAGAAGAACCTTGAACACTTGGTCAGGCGCTTCGTATAGTGAATCATCCAGAATAGCAATCACCACGGTCTTACTAGCTTCACCATCCGCAAATGTGAGTGTCGTGGGCGGCAGTGCTGTGTATGCTACGTTCTCTGCGGCTGTACATGGACTCACGTGGGTACACTTGCGCGTCTTGACCACGTCGTAGTCGTAGTCGAGATCGTACTTGTCCTTACCAGGGACGATCGTCCCGGCGTACGTCAAGACTTCGACCGTCACCACGCCGCTTGTGTACGTGTTGATGGCGCTTGCATCCAAAAGTCCCGACCGCGTGATCTCGACTGTCACAGAGCCCGCGTTTTCCAGAACGTTGTAACTAGCGTGCTTGAACGAGAGTGTCCCGGCGTCGCGGTCGTCGACAATGTACACCCAGATCTCTGCCTGCGTGCCGATGCTCGCACCGCCTTCCACGGCCGTCATGCGGATCTTGAACGCACGAGTATTGGGTTCGTATCGGTTGTTGTTAAAGATCTTGACCGCAAACGTTTTCCGCGTCTCGCCATTCGCCCACTTGAGTTTATCTGACGTGGCCGTGTAGTCAAACGCCAAGCTACCGCCTTCCGTCGCATTGCTTCCGCCGTTCACACCGACCGTTGTCACACTGAGCATCACAGGAGTATACGAAGAAGAAGACCCGAGCGACCGTACGATAGAGACCACGGCACTACCATTGTCCTCGCGACAGAAGATGTGCGGAGCAGCAAAATCAAACTGGCCAGCGTCGCCGTCGTCTGCGATGAACACGACGGCCGTGCGTGGTGTGCCGTACTTGGCGACACTTGCGCTTGCGTCGCTGGCTTGCATTGGCCATAGCGCCGACAATTCCAAGTAAAAGTACTCGTCAGATTCGTACACGGCGTCGTTGATGATGCGAATGGGGATAAACGCCTCGCGCTGGTTCTCCGCAAACGTCAGCTCGTAGATTGTGTCTGTGAGCTGGAAATTCTTGGTGTTGAACGCTGTCGACTGCAGTGGACTGGCGATACGATACGTGACCTTGACGACTCCACTGGCGCCGCCACTTCGTACGACTTTGACTTGCACCGTGCCGGCATCTTCAGCGAATGTGTACGTATTGAGACTGAATGCAAAGATCCCGGCTACATTCATACCACAGCAGTATCAGATATACTAGTAACAGGTATCCGTATCGACAATGGACTCAACTGCATCGTACCATCGCCTCCGTCTTGGATTTTGATATACGCCACGTCGGCTGATTCAGTGAGCGTGACGCCAGCGCTAGGGGAATCGAGGACCGCCTCGAAATACTCGTCGTCTTCGTACACGCCGTCTGAAATGATGGTAATAGTGACGGTCTTGGTGCTTTCTGACGGTGCAAACACCACGGGCACGTTGCTTAGAGGTGTGTAGTCGGCGGACGCCGTGGCTTCCAGTCTGCTGGGATCGCCGGGTGGGCGAGTCGATACATGGACCGTATCGGTGGTGGACAGGCTGCCCGTTCGCACGAGTCGAAGTTGAAAAGTGGTAGAACTCGGTGATGTACAGGAGGCATCGCACTCATTTACACTGAATGGAGACGAAGCACTTGTAAATGCGGCGTCAAAGCCGATGGAAGAGGCGGCTGCGGCGGTGCTGATGATGATGGTTGTCCAGGAGAGCAACAGCAGCAGAAGCAGTCGCAGCAGGCCCTGCAGTGATTGACGGCGTCCTGATACTTGGTGCATTCTATTCTATACGAACACTCCACTTGTTCCTAGGAGCCATCTACAAGCGACTATGCAGCGCCGCCCAACCGAAGAAAATGACTCAACGGTCGTTGGTTGGACAGAAACTGCTCAGACCATCACTCTGTAAAACTTCAACTCCCCCAGGTAATTTCCATTTTGTTTGTGAGCATATATATGATATTTGTCTTAGATTACGTTTTTATCAGTAATTTCCGAAACTGCGAAATTTAGTCCGATTGGATTCATTCATTCTGAAAGGTTGGAACCATGGATGACCATCACTCTGTATGCGACGAAGGCAGGAAGTTGAAGGAAAGGAAAGTGAGCGCAGCCGAGCAAGCAAGTGCAGCGCATACTGCGCCAGGTCACCAACGACACAAGCAACGCAACGATGATGCAGAACACGACCGTGGAAACATGGCCGTCGGATGGCTCGACTTCTACTCTCGACACTGTCGGCTCAAGTGCGGATCCTGCGCGTTCAACACCGTAATCTGCCGTTTTCCATGGCCTCGTTCCCCCCTTCGCTTGGTATCCTCGCATTTTTCTTACCGACACCCCACCACATGCAGAGCGTTCTCTTTGAGTCAGAGCGATAGTACCAGCCACAGCGACGCTATCGAACGGCAGCTCACTTTCGCACTCTCCGGATTCCAACCACGACTACTCCGACCAGAGCACGACCCACAGTCCCTCACATCCAAAGCGGCATACTATCCCACGACGATCCCGCTGCAGTACCAAATCAACTCATTTCCAGCGCTGCAGCTATCGTATGTGGAGAATGTCCCCACCCACGAGCCACTTCCCTCCATCAGCAATGTGCTTCGCCAAACTCGATTCATCGCGGCAAGTGCACCTCGTCCGGACACGCCAAGGCTACCAACAAACACGTACGATTTCCTCTCCGTTAGAAAATCCTACTTCATTGATTGATTGGTGATGTACTCTGATATTTTCTGAAAGGCTGACCGCAAGCGAGTGGGACGAAATCCTTAACTGCACGGAGTGTAATGAAGGTTACATCAGCCCCGACGTTGCGATGTTCTTTGAGACCCAGAAAGCTGTTGAAGGGAGCCAAGATCTGGAAACTACTGGACGCGAGTTTATCGAGAGCCCTCCAATTCCAGTCATTGGGAGTGTTCCGCGCACGTTTGGTGACCTTTTGATCCCGAGTCGCCTGCTGGATCCCGTCCCGTTCGGCCAAGGTACCATTGTCACGCTGTTGATTGCAACTGGTCCATGGTGGTACAATAACCGCTTCGTTTTGTGTACGCATAAGTAGATCAAGGACACGCACTACCATTTAGTCCCCGCGATAAGCCATGCGTTTCGCACATCCTACCGTCATTTATGTCGGTAGCCGCAGCCACGCAGGAAGCCTCTGCCTCACGGTACCCACTTTCCGTGAGACCGCGAACTGAAGGGAAGTCTGCTCGGGTCCGTCTTTTTACGGGTCCCGAATTTGAAGGCCACGAAAACCAGCCAGCCAACATTGAATGGAGAGCAACGACTGCCAGTACGTGCTCGGCGGATTCCAAGCAGACTGATTTCACGGCCAAGTCGAATTTATCCGTGACCAAGCCAGCCTCAGACGTGATCGCGACTATTTTGCCAGCAACCAAGCCATCCTCGTACCCAACTCAGCCGATCGCGCCCGTGGTCAAGAAAGAAAATGATTTCGAATCCGTTACGTACGTCTTCAAGCCAGTCGCGTACGCACCCGAGCCAAATACGTTTGTTTCCAGACCAACTCGGTTCGATTCCAAGCCAACCACGGCCGATTCCGAGCCGATCACGCTTCCAGAAAAGCCAACCCACCACACCGTCACACCACCAGCCCCTGCACGCAAACAACAAACCGCGTATGCTACCCGTTCTGCAGCACGTGTGGCCCAAGTAGACTCGCCGAAGGTAGCAGCGTTTGCGGCCACGCCGACAGTACATTCGATCAAGTGTGAGCCAACGACCAGTCTGCCGAGTAGCTGCCATTCACTCGGCAGTGGAACCCCCAATCACGTGCCGCAGCCGGACGCTCAGGGACCGCGATCGATGAGCAAAGTGAAACTTTGCGCGATCCCACTGTGCACGAGTGGTGCCCGCTCGAAAGGCCTGTGCAAGCGCCACGGAGGTGGGAAACGGTGCGAGTTCGAAGGCTGTGCGCGTAGTGATCAAGGCGGCGGCTTCTGTATCTCACATGGTGGCGGCAAGCGATGCGGTGCCATCCAGTGCAAGAACTCTGCTCAATCGCGCGGTTTCTGCAAGACCCATGGAGGTACAGACAACACATTTGTGATAGGCATGAATGGCCGAATTGACGAGCGTCTGCCATATACTGTAGGAGGCAAGCGGTGTGTCGCCCAAGGATGTGGGAAAAGCATAGTGAAAGGAACGTTCTGTCGAGAACACGGTGGAGCCAAACTATGCAAGGACCCTGCGTGCTTCAACTTTAGCCACAAGGGCGGTCGCTGCCGTTCGCACAACTCTAGAGGATCAAGCCAATCTCCTTCCATTTGATTTTATAGAAAATACTCTTCTACGCAAATAGTATTAGACTTGGAAGAAAACATATTGACCATCATTCACGGTACCAAACGAGTGGTACAGTGTACCATTCTGATTCTTGGCGCGAAACCAGATTCCCCGCGCTCTCCAAAATTTGCGCGCCAACACGCCCACGATCAGCATAGGCTTTGCTTCACCAACACCAGCGTCGCAGTAGTGGCACAGAGAACAAGCGCAGGACGCAAGAGCACCATGAGTGACGTGCTAAAGGCGCAGGTGAGATCATATCTGCAGCATTTAGTTCAATCTCTATTTGCTAACTCGTTCCGTTCCGTCTCGAAATGGTGCAGTGTGTCAAGAATGTGGTGGTCGAGGAGCGCGGCGCCGACGGCTCCATCTCCACGTCGGAGCTGTCCAAGGGGTTGGAGTTGAAGAGAGAGATCGGCAATGCGCGTCTCGTGAGTGACGACGCGATGCTGTGGGTGGCGCATGGCTCAATGCACAGCAAGCCCGTGGCAGATGCGAATACGGCGACGTCCAGTTCCAGCAACCAGCAGCACCACGTGACTGTGACCAACGGCAAGCGCAGCTTCTCGTTCTTTCTAGAGTCCAATCCAGACAGCGATTCGTTTCTGCATGAGCTGCGTGCGCAAGTGGACGGCAAAAGCGGCATGGAGGCCAAGCGCAAGAAGCGAAAGATCCGCAAGCAGATCGCCGACAACCAAAGCGCGGGCTTTGTGCCCGTGATCAACTCGCTCCGAAGTCCGATCCGAATGCCGCCGCCAGCGTCGCCATTGCGGCAGCCAGCAGCAGCACCATCGCCTTCGCCATCGCCGTCGCCATCGCCGCTCACGCCCACGCGGCGCCGTCTCAGCGATTCGACCAACTCGCCTCGACTCGCAAAGCCGCTTCCCATGACCATCACCTCGACCGTCGTGTCGGAAGCGCGTGGCGTGTTTCCATCGCCTTCCAAGTCGCCGTTTCGGTCGCCATTCCGCAAGAGCGCGACGCCCACTCAACAACCACAGCAACCGCAGCCGCGCCGCGCGAGTCCGATCGTGTCGCTGGGTGGATCTCTCCCGCCAAAGAGTCCAGCGGTTCTATTCCATCCTTCCTCTTCTTCTGCGACCACGACGCCGTCTCCCTCGACGCAGACAAGTGCGTTCTCGTCGTCGTCGTCGCCCTCGATGCCGTCGCCGCGTCCGCGCGAGTGGCTCAGTCCAGCGCGTGGAAGCGGAGGCGCCATGCGGGTCCGCGCTCAGCTTACTCCACCATCCGTGCGGCGCGATGCAACGCGAACGCCCGGCACCAATGGCAGCAGAGAGAGCCGAGAAAGCAGCGACAAGGAAAACACACCCATGCGCTCGGGTGGCATCGTCAACAAGCGCGTGCGCTCACTGGCGCGTATGCTGGACGACGTGCCGCGGGAAGAACCGGAACACACAGCCGGCGCACGCCCACCGACCGTGCGCTCGCCATACTTCTTATCGCCTACAAACGCACGAGAAATGAGCCCGTCGCGTCGGCCGCCGTCCGCGAGCAAGAGTATCCGCTCGCTGCCGCTGCCGCTTGGAGAGCTCCAACAAAACCGATCGCCCGTCTTGCCGCCGTCGTCGTCATCATCGTCGCCATCGCTGCTTCGTGGGCGTCCAACCGACAGCCCAATGCTGGCCACCTCGTTGATGACAGGCCAGACCATGGCAGCTGCGGCTGTAGCTCCTCGTAAAGTGACGCATGGACTGCTGAACCTGGGCAACTACTGCTACATGAACGCGATCGTCCAGTCGCTCGCGGCGCTTCCTGGCTTTGCTGACCATCTCCACAACCACGAGTGGCTCTTGGAGTTGATCCAGAAGCGGCTAGCGACGACCAAGCGCGGCCATGCTGCGGAAGTCCAGCTCTCACAACTTGCAGACTTGTTCGCACAATGGAAAACGCAAGACCCGTCGAGTCGACTGGTCGTGCAGGACAAGCTCGCGCAGTTGCTGCAGCAAGTGGTTGACGGCAGCGACTCGTCGATCAATCCTGAGCCGCTCAAGGCCGTCATGGGCCGCAAGAACTCTCGCTTTGCATCGTACGTTCTTGTCCTCTCTACCACTGACTGTCTAGTATCCACAGCTAATGTTGGTTTTGATTGGTGTGTGTGTGTTTGGCAGCCAACTGCAGCAAGACGCCCACGAGTTTCTGCTGCAACTCGTGACCGAGTACGAGAAAGAACTTGTCCAGGCCGTGGAGGGCGTCACCAAGGCAGCGTCAGCAACAGCAGTCGCAACACCAAGCAACAGTAGTGATGGGACCGAAGGAACAACGACCCCTACAACATCAACAGCCACACAGCCAGCAGCAGAACCAGTGGTGACAGCGCCCAAGCGAGCGAGTCTCTACAACTTCTTCCGCCCGGGGCCGTCGGCTACTGTGGCAGCTGCGCCAGCTGAGACAGCCGCTGCCAGCACCAAGCAGCTCACGCCACCAAGCGGCAACGATGACGACGACCACCAGGAGACGCTTGTCTCGGAGCTGTTCCCCGCCGAGTGCTTTCGAACAGAACTCTTCCGCACGCTCACGTGCCGCAGCTGCCAGTACAGTCGTCGCCACGTGGAAAAGTTCTACGATTTCTCGCTGGATCTACCGTACGTCGCGCAGCCGCAGTCGCCCGCCGCGTCGAATTCACCCGTAGCATCCGAGCCACAGTCGGAACCGCCGCTCGCCAATTCAAACAGGCAATGCCACTGCGGCGTGGACGCCGTAGTGATCGTGTCGGGCGATGTCCACTTCTACTCGTGCGCCAAGTCGGCGTGCAGCCTGCGTGATAAAGTGGACACCACTACCACCACTACTACGACAGCAGATTCATCTGCCGTGGAATCTGGAACTTCTGCCCCACTCGCTCCTGAACCAGCAGCACGTGTGGTGAGCTCTTCGTCGTCGCTGCAGCTGGCAGACTTGCTGGCCGAGCAGTTCCAGTCCGAGGTTCTCGAGCTCAAGTGTGAAAAATGCGCCGAGGGCCGTGAAGCCGTCGCGCGGTACGAAGTCAAGTCACTGCCGCGTGTGCTCGTGTTCCACTTGAAGCGGTTCGAAGTGAACCCGCTGAGTGGCTCGCTGTACAAGCGCTGTGATCTCGTGGAGGCGCCCGTGGAGCTCTTCCCCGTGCAAAAGATCCACGGACACGAAGCCTCCGCTGCTGACAGTTCTGCTGGGGAGCTACTGCGTGACGCTCGCTACACGATCAAGAGCGTTGTCCATCACTTGGGCAAGACGATCGATCAGGGCCACTACGTTGCTGATGTGTGCGGCCCTCGTGGCGATTGGCGGCGGCGCAACGACACCCACGAGACGCTGGTATGTGGTTTTTGTATCCTGTCTTGTTTTTATGGTAGCTGGTGGTCTCACGTCACTGTGTGTTTTCTCTCTCTCTCTGTAGATTGGTGAGGACTTTGC
>JAADWC010000252.1:0-12761 GCA_023336095.1 Pythium pectinolyticum | reverse complement strand
GGGGGGGGGGGGGGGGGGGTTGTGTAGCGCTGATGATGGGGAGATTGGCTGGGAAGATGACGACCCCCCCCCAAGGAGGGTGAAGACTGTCGACGAGCGTCACGCTAGAGAATGAGAGCGTTTCCTGGAGAACTATCATCTGAATGAAGCACGAGGCTACTTTGCCAAAAACGTCCGTCACTTCTTGGAGTTCGCCTACATAAGTGCGAGATCGAGAGGCAGGCGAATAATACACGTACGGAAAAGTCGACACGTCGTCGTAAACAAATCCGGTACACCTGTTATACATACCAAATAAACGGAACCGTAACCGTCAATGGCGAGCAACACTCACTCAATCTTGTGAGTTGCCAGCGGCGGTCAAAACGGTGCGGTGTCGTTTCCTCTCTAACCGTTCTATTTCGAGATTCGTCGCGCCTTGACTCCCATGCTACACAACTTGAGCGAATGGATGCGAGTTAGAGCTTTCAAAACCGGAAATCGCCATGAACTTTGGGACCAAACCGGTGTCCACCTTTATTGCCCCGTTTCTTAGTGAGCAGGGCAACCGTTTTCGCTGCGAGATGTGCAGAACCCCACGGCGCGTATCAAACGGGAAACCCACGGTGGAACAACAGTGAACGATTGGGTTGAGAGCCTGTTCAACGATTTCTTGACGACTGCTGTAACAGAAAGAAGGCTCCGCGTCGAAGAGAAACATGAGGCTCGGCACTTATACAATTTAGAGGACGATATATTAGACAAGTAAGAGGACGATATTTACCGGCCCAATACTGATCACTACATCCGCGGGCTCTATATATTGTAAAGAGGCTACAAAGATATCACTAGCGGAATCTCCCAAGTTTAAGTGCCGAATACGAGAAGTACTACCCGAAAGAACTAAGCCGCTAGGTACCGAGTACAAGTTGTAATACTTGAAAATGACTAGCGACAGCGCACACAAAGAGAAGTACTACCCGCAGCCGAGATACGATAAATAACTCGGCTCTGTATTTATCTCAACGCCGGCGCTACCCCTCCGCCCAGGCGTAGAAAAAACAAAGACTGCATTTTCCGACCACCATTATATCCCACATCTCTGCTGGCTACGATCACAGCAGTTAGTCTGACACGTACTGTGTAGAACGAAATAGACTACACAGTACTTACTTGAGTGGGCAGAGCATGTCAATACAATACCACCTCATGGTCAAACTACAAGGACATCTTCATTGTCTCCAGCATGTAGTCACAGTTCGCGTTTCGATACCGCCCCAGCGTGCGAGGGCAAAGATATCGTCTTGCTGACCCGTAAATGCGAATACTGTACCGACCGCGGGGGCTACTTTCAAGCCCAGATGCAGGAGGTTCTGGTGCCGACGGTCGGGATACAGCTCCACACAAAAGTGCCAGTTCGTAGGCCACCTTGAAGACGAATCCATCGACAAGCGCGAACGCCACAAAGGGCAAGTTGATCCTATCGACCAAAGCGTCTTTGCCGTCCTCGGTGCCACCGTTCCTCTGCTTGCTTTCGTCCGACTGGTTGAGTTGGACCCCAGTCGCGATGGACCATGCCACGACCAGCAGCATGGCGACGACGACGCCAATGATCAGGATCAACCTGGGAGCATACTATTAGGAAAGATAGCGTTTGCGCCGACATGATATCTCGTTGGTGACCATCAGTACCAGTGGATGCAGTGAAAGGGGTGATAACTCGTAGTGCGGTGCGAATTTGCATGGCCTACAGACGATGAGAACCACCAACGGCAGAGAGCCAAAATCGGGTCAGTCCCTGGTGGTGCAGCTGAGGTCGACGGCTTGTGGAGGGCGTCAAGATTTTGTCGGAAGCGGATGGACTCGTAGAGAGGCTGCTAGTGGTTGCGCACTATGGGCAACGATGACACCGTAGTGAACACATGATGCTTGCGACGATGTAGGCTGGATTTGAGATCGAGCACGCCCGGCATTTCGTCTCGCGATTTCTACAAAAGGACCTGCTGTGGAAGCAAGCACGTAAAGGGCGGGTGTTTGATCCAACGCGGTTAGTCTGAAACGATAACGGCAGCTAAGCGCAACGAGTGTCTGCACATGGATTTCCTCTACCTCGGGGAGAGCTACGGCGACACACAGGACATTTTGGTGCCCAAGGACGAACTCGTAGCTCCCGCCATATGAAAAAAATCCCATCGAAATTTCACATTTGAAATTGAAGCCTGAAATCAATTTGTTGAATATATGGATGAATCCAGCACGACGGTGGATCTGTTGATCATAACCAAATTGCACGCATACCATCGTTTCCATTCCCAAACTTACCACAGAACAACAACACCATATTTGAAAATTTCTTGTCGCCAAGGTTCATCTATAAACTTTTGGCGGTTGACGCACGTGACCGCGTGCCCCGTGCCGGGGGACTTCTCGCCCGTCCGGGCAAGTACGTTGGCATTGGAAGAACTACCGTGGAGCGTGTGATGACCGAGTACAACGCGAGCAACTGCGACTTCCCTGTTGTGGTCCAGCCAAGACCACGCGGACGCCCACTGTCGTCTTACGCCGAAGCACGGCAAGCAAGGCATCGTATTGCCACCAAAAATACTGAAGGTCGAGCGAGCTGCTCTAAGAAATATCCAAAAAGAGTACGCGTGCGTCAAAATTGCTTCCCATTACGGCCACCGCGTGCTCATCACACCACCCAACCATCCGAGTTACAACCCATCTAGATCATCTGGGTTGTCTTCAAGAACGCCATTGCTGCCATGCCGCCACCCACTATGAAGGATCGGGTCTACCACCTCTGGCAGCTATATGATTTGAAGGTGTCCTCCTCCACGTGGCAGGGTGATTTATGAAAGTTCAGGGGTTTGAGGTCAAATACTGGGCTGCACAACAAGCTGGTGAGAAAGATGAAGATTTGGAGGCCGATTCTGATGAGGTGGAAGCGTCAGAAAAATACCCCGAGGAAGTATTCGTTTAAAGACCGAAAGCGTCTTCCTTGTTGATGACACCCTCGAACGTCAGCAGCCAGAAACTTGGCATCGTGATTCACGATGCCTGCGTAGACGCTTTCAAGAAAGAAATAGGTCCCTCCACGCGCAGCCATGTAGTTAAAAATGACTTGCCGTTGATGTCGGTCCATCCGTCCGTGGTGATGCTGCACATAAGACTGTTGAGGCAAGACTTGATCTTGGCCAAGGAGGTGGTGTAGGCTTCGTTCAGCAGACGGTTACGAAGCGCGTGGTCAGACGGTGGCTGAAGTTGATGGTGGACGAGTGCGAGAGCCCCCGCGAAATCAGGGTGGGACAACGCATGCTGGGAAACACCGGTCTTGTATGCCCAGGCAGCAAGGCGATTCTCAAAGTTGACTAGAGTAGACAGTCCGAGAGACAGCGGAAAGCAGTTGGTGATGGATTGGAGGCGCAGTCGCTTGACACACTTCTTTTGGAGATGATGACAAACACGCTCGACGTGGCGAAAACCGTAGGCATGTAAAATCTCCTCACACTTCTTGCAGGAGACAACGCTGTCCTCAACGATCACATCCTCCCATCAAGGATCGCGGGGCGCCCTCCACGCTTCGATGGCTCTACCGGCGGCTCCATGGGGAATATTAGAATGAAAAAATTCCAGAGAGGCGAAACAATTCGGCAAAAGCTCCGAAGAAGCGTGTGAATCGGCTGAGGCGGGTGATGGACCAAACATGGAACATACAGGTACCGTCCAGGTTTCTCACCACCGAGTTCCAGTAGCAGCCCCTGCGGTTACGCATGCCAACTGGAACGCTTGGAAGACGTACCTACGCACCAGGCGATCGTCGTGAAGAACACGCTCAGTCGCAAAGGCAAGAATCTGAAGCTGCCGGCTCTCTTATCAAAAGCAGGCGTTGGTTCCTGTGGGGCTATCTCCTTTCCTGCTAGATCTGTACCCATGGTTAGCCTGTCAAGAATCGCGGAACTGGTCGTCGCCCGAAGCGTTTTGTTCGCGACATCAAGTCCCCGTTCCACTTCCGCGTCCAGTCGGAGCAGGTGGAAGAAAAGTGTATTTGGGTGCATGTGGCACAACCATCGTTTGGATCAAGACACGTACGCTACATCAAATTTTAATTTTTAATCCATATCCAGTTACTCGTCCGCCACCAGCTCCAGAGAACCTCGCTCGCGCCAAGGAGATGGACGACTGGGGTGTGCCACGGTTCAAGATCCACGACATGCTCATCCATTGCGGCGAGAACGTTCTCAACTCCAACGTGAACATCGTGTCAGATAACCGTGTGGGGGTTGTTAGTGGTGATGACAACAAGGCCATGACCAATGTGCTCTTGGACTTTTCTGTGTCCAACGACAGAGGGTTGGTTACCATCGACCAAACCGAGAGAGGCGAAACAGGCGTGGTGTCGACTTCACCCGCCACACGCGCAAGATGTTTGACAGATTTGGAGAGATGTTACTCGTCGATTGCACTCAGGTATGTTTATGGCGTCCATAGATGATATATGCCTGCTACATGTTTGGGACATGTTTGCTCACTGTTTTGGTTGTGCGTCGGCAGGAACAACTATCAGCTGTGGACGCTTATGGTCATGAATGAGTTTGGACACGGCCAAGTGGTGCAACAGTCGCTGTTTGAGCGCAATGCCGGCACGTGGAGAAGGCGCTAGGTCATCTGATCAAGGCGCATGAGACTGCGTAGCGCCTCATCCGAGTGATCATGGTCGACAAAGATCTCAAGGAAATGCGCGTTCTCCGAGCGCTTTCCCGAAGTACACATACTTGTGTGTACTTTTCACGTGATCAAGTACCTGAACACTGCCGCGTTGATGGTCGAGTACGGCAAGCTCTCCAAGGAAGGCGACCACAACACCCTGTCAGCGCTCATCTCCAATCTTGTGTACTCGAAGAGCGCCGGCATGTATGAAGGAAACAAGTTTGCACTAGAGACGTTCTGCCAGAAGGCTGAGTTCATGGCCTTTCCCGCCTACTTTCTCAAGAGCTGGGACTCATGCACGGACATGTGGGTGCTGTACCAGCGCGCGCTTGCCCCACTTCAAGAACAAAACGAACACCTGGCGGGAAGACCTGGTCCGCGACGTAGTGGGTCGAGCAGAGAAGAGCGTTGTTCGTCTCCTCGTCGTAGTCGACGTTCCAACTACGCCCCAACCGGTTGTCAAACGCATGCTGGCGTGCGCTACGGCGCGCGCCATTCAGCAGCTCGGTTACACATTCTGTCATCGTCGAGTTCCCATCCAGACCACCCTTGAACTTGCAGGAGAAGTTCAACAAGTACGTGTACGAGTATCCGAACGGAGAATGAGGTCAGTGCGTTGCCGTCAAGGGCCACAGCAGCACCCACGAGGTCGATCTGACGGATTGGTCGTGCAACTGCAAGTTTTTCAAGACGATACGATTGCCCAACAGGCACTCCATGGTCTTCCGCAAGTCGACGGGGCGGGGGGGGGCGCTATCGCCGTGTGAAGGTGTCTGGTTATCCACTGGGGTCCTCGGCCTACGGCACCCGGGGTCGAATCGGTGCCATGTTCGCTCTCCAAAAGCGTTCTGGACTACACTGGGTTTGTAGACACATCCTCTTCCTCATCTCTTGAACTCGCTGTTCTTGGTGAAATGATCGCCAGTGATGAGGTTGACGAATGCGGCAGCGAGCTGACTACCGTCATCTTTTCACGGACGAGTTTGCTGCCGCGGCCGGCGCCGACACCAGTAGTCCAGACGTTTTGATTGCTGAGTGGCTGTGATAGTCTCCGTTTTCAAGTCCAATACGTGTAGATCAACTCGAACACAAGGCATTTTGTTGTCTTGTCGTCGCACAGAAACGTGCCGACGGTGGCAACTACAGCAAGTCGTCCTGGGGCACGTTTCGGTCGGCTCTGGTCTTTCTTTTCACCCTCAGTGGCACGCAACTGAACACGGACTTCGCGGCGCGTCTCACCGTGGCGGACATAAAAGAATATCTCCAGCAGCAAGGGCAAATTGGCTTCAATGAAGGTCAACTCCAAGCTCTAATGGGTTTCGTGCTGTCGCTCGTGGTGTTGCTACTCAGTCCGCACCAGAAGAAGACGCAAGTCCGCTACGCTCGCGAGTCTATCAGATCTTCTCGTGGGGCAGTGGCCGACGTCCAGTTCAGGATAAATTCCTCTTTCCAAAAGGATCTCTGTTGCGGGCATGGCGCTTTTGGTGTCTGTACGTGAGGCTTTCGGGGTCTTTCATGTGAACGTCCAATGTGCCTTTTTGCCACACGTCCTGGCTCACATTCCACACCATTTTGCGCTACAACGGCTCGCTGCTCATCACGGGTTTTAGCATCACTTCGAGGCGCACAGTACTTCGCGCGTAAACGCAGCTCCACAATCTTCACAAGCTCCACCAGAAGCGGAGACTGTAGCTGTAGCTCCACCCCTGGTGGTGTTAACTCCATTTCGGAATTCGCCTTCAAACGACTCACCTGGACGCCACTGTTTTTCGTCAGTGGGTGCTGCGACCGTGCGATCGTGAGCAAACGCTCGAGCCGTCGTGGTTCATTCCTATCGCAAACTCCGATACACGCGTGCGACTTGATACGCTGCCTTCAGGACGATCAATCGCTGCTCATGGTTTCGCTGGCGGCGTGTGGCGGTGTGTGGGGACGTGAACCGCAACCTGATGCACACAGTGAACCCGAGCTGCTCTGTGAAGACCCACCAGCAGATTCTGGATGCCGCCAATGGAATCTCGGGCCACTTGACGCCCAAGACCAGAGCTTACCAGGAGATTTGGCTCGGTAAAAGGATGGTGGCCGGTGGTGAGACCAAGATAACGGAGAGGAGTAGATTTTCTTTTTGCTGCTTTGTTACATAACTTTGTTCTCCAACCTTTTTCATCTACCAAGAATATCCACACTCAAATATACACTGATTATAATGTGAGAGCCGAGTGGTTTGATGCCGTGCATTGTTAGGTCCGTAATACAAGACTAGTCATGTTACCTGTGGAGTGAGAAATATTGTACTTTGAAGTAAAGCAGTCACCACACGTGCTGATGGGGATGATGGCGCTGGTGCAGCAGAGCGACTTATGCAGATTTGCGTTTTTGGACATGGATGCAACAGAGCGAGTTGTGTCGGTCCGGCTGCAGTAGAAAACAACAGAGCAAGTCATGCCCCTAAGGCAGGGACACAGAGTCACGTGGGCGTAACCGCAGAACATGTCATGCGTATCACTGAGCAAACCATGCGTGTCATGGGAGTCGCAGAGCAAGTCATGCGAGCGCACGATGCTTGGACCAGAGCAAGGAAATTGCACGGGTGAATGGTTGTGTGATCGTATTGAGAATTCCACCTAAAATTGCAGAAGCAGCACGATTTTTAAGTCGGTTCACAGGTTTCCCCTTGGTACAATTCCCAAGTCCAAACTTGAGAAAACTTACCCTAATCACTCTGCAGAATATATATGGGTTTTAGTATTGGAACGATTCTGAGAACGACTTGCTCCCACGATCGATTCAACCCAGCTCGGAAATTTCACGTGAAATCCACAATCTGAGTAGTACTAGTATACCCCAGTTAATTCTACATACAAGTACTGCAGAGGAGTATTCGCTCAGTTAGTCTCAAAGGGGTGTAAACGCTCGCCTCAGCAAGGTCTTGTTAGTCTGCGCGCTTGACTTCTTGACTGGTGCTTGGCGAATGACAGAGCGACGTGTGGACTCCTAGCAGTATTGCACTCTAAACAGTTTCGGAGGCGTTGTGTCGTTCGCGGAACGAAGCACCGATTTCTTGACTGACTATTTCTGGCAAGCATTCATTTATCAGGGTATCCGGCTGGCGTACCACACTACACATACATGAACTGCTCGACTCATTGCGTGTAATGTGCCACTCCACGCCTCGTGGCGATTCCTGGGGCCATAGAAACTGACCGCGACAGGTCGCGTCTCGCCGTTTGGGATTTCCCATGCTGTAGCCTATAGCAGTAGGGTCAGGACACGCGACAGCGCACTATACATAAATGAACTGCTCGATTCTCTGAAATCTTAAACGTCACTTTCGCCGTGTGGCCATTTCGCTTTTCCCACTTGGTTTCCGAGGCAACACTGTGGAAATGGATACTGGTATCATGTAGTGGAGGCTAGAAAAACGTAGAGGATATTGATTGACGTAGTTGATGCATTCAAATTGGTGACCTGTTTGTGTCACGCTTTCTACGAAATGTTCCTGTGGTTTCCAGCCTTTCCTCAACCGACCAAGACGAATCGAAGTCCCGCGCACAAGAGGATGTGATGACCCAGCAAAACGATACAATGATTGAATGCGAATCATAGCGCCAGACTTCTGCTACCAATATAGTGCCAATCGCGCTTGGAAATGGAGCAATCTTGCTGGTGTTAGGTTTGCTGCGAGACATCCAGCAATCCATGACCGCGAAGTCAAATGCATACGACTTTTCCTATGGTGGCGTAAAGTTCCATTCTACAACTGCCAACTCTTCGTTGGAATACAGCTCTCTCCTCATAAGAATTTTCTCCGGATTAAACCAATAGCAAATTTCGGGGCTTTTGGTTCAGTTCTTGTGGTACCGTACCACAAAGGAATCTGGTGTGGCCATTCATCGACAAAATATGGTAGCCCGGGTGTAAATATGGTAATCTGTAAAACACATATTTTTGGACAGAGTCCAAGCAGCATTGCCTGTGGACACAAGAACAAGTGCAAATGGAGCAAGAAGCCGGTAACCAGCCAGCCCCCTCCTATACAACTCGACATGCCAACGGCTTGGGCTGCAGCCAACGATGCTATGGGATCAACTTTGGACTGGGCACCTCCCCATCCAGTTGGCTCTTCGTCTGTCGATCGAAATATCGATCTTCGTGAAGAAGGTCAAGCGGCGGTTGTGTTAGAAGTTCTCAACGGGCGAGCTGAGCTGAAGGATCATTGATCACGTTTTTGCGAACCGGAGACAGCAACCCGTTTCGTCAAAGATCTGGCTCTGACGATGGACAAGCAAGCGCGAGTCGATACCAAGCGTAACGGCAGCCACAATTACACGACGGTGTGTACAAGCTCAACTCCCTGCCCCTTCTTCATCAGTCTCGTTTTCAGCTCTGGTAAGAGCGTCAAGGGCTACCACGTTTCGTCACGCGACTTCGGGTGCAGCAGTGTCGCCAAGCCCACCGCAAAACAAGCTGCTTCGCTAGCGTCAGCACGAGTGGCTGTCACAGCCAATCCAAGAATTGCAGCAAAGTCTTTGATAGCATAAGTGCAGATGACGGATGGCATCAGTGTCCCGGCCCGCATGGCGTACTGTGTGAAGACCGCACTTGACTCGGAGGAAGAAGGTGGTTATGTGGAAGGGTACCAGTTGATCGAGTCGCTTTTACGCGTGTTTTGTGAGAAGAATAAGGGTGCACACCGCGACATCCTCTTCAACGCAGACGGGCGGCTTGAACGAGCTTTCCTGTTAAATCCCTACAACACGTCTCACCAAGAAAACGGCAGAAGATCATCGGAAGAGATGGAATGTTTATGAAGCACAAACACTCCCGTAGCACTATGCTGGTCATGTTGGGTCGTGATGGCAACAACGGCAACGTGATGCTTGCAGTCGCTCTCTGTCGCAGCGAGTCACCCGAGAACTGCATTTGGTTCTTCGATCAATGCTCGCGAGCTGGCATCCGCGTCCCCGTCTTCACTGACCGCGGTAAGAGTTTGCTGGCCGAGGTGCAGAGACTGCAGTTGACTTTGACGAGAAACTGAAGGAACTGGAGAAACCCATCCGACCATTGTAATACCTGCGTGAGATCGACGGAACAAAGTGAGCGCTGTGCAGTTGTGTGGGAGGGGCCAGACTTTACGGCTGGCGTACAACCAACTTTGTTGAGTCTGAGATCAACCCGGTTCTCCCAATCATGGAGCTGGGCCACGATGTCAAGCCCATTCGTCTGTTTGGTGACAACCAAGATGCTCTGCTACTGGGTGAAGCTGAACGAGCCACCAAGCGCACGCGTCACCGTGGTGTTCGCTACTACTGAAATCGCGAACAGTTCAAGAACGGTGTAGTCGAGTTCGAGTATGTGTCGACCGACAATCAACTTGCCGAACTGCTGACCAAACCACTGTGCCAAGCAACTCGCTGACTTGTTCTTGTGGCGCAGAAGGCGGGAGGGTTGAAGTTCACGGTGCCATTGTGTCTCGGGCACAGTGTGTACTCGTTTCTCTGGTGCAGTGTGACGTGGAACCACGTCATCAACTCTCAGCACTCTGAATTTTGGAGTGTTCTTCGAGTTGTACCGCACAGCTGTTCAACTTTGTCGTGTATTTCCGACTTGTTGTGTCCCCACTGATCGCGCGATCGATGGATACACATTCTATATTTGCCGGACTCATGATGTGTTCTTGAGGTCCAAGATTCCTCCTTGGTGTGCTCAAGAGGAAGCTCTATAGTTGCAAGTAGCTTTGGAGATGGCAGCCTGGAGTTGTGTGTCGATAAAAGTCGTGGGCTAATGTTACTCACTTCCAAAACACCCGCTGTGTGCTTATGTTGACTACTCTAATGCTCTCCGTGCTTCTCTACCACCAAGTGCTCTCCGTGCTCTTCGTGGTCTCTCTGGTCGCACTAAGAACTCCAGCGTATTCCCCAACAGGTGGCGTGACGCACCACTTGTGCGCAAAGGTCTTGCGACACTTCGCACATCTATGGACCGTCTTGCGTGGTGGTACGTCCTTCGGCTTGGCCGGTTTCGCTTAGCGCTTTGGTTGCGCGCGCTTGGTTGTCGGCGCCATTTTGTGTTCGCCAAAATATGGTAGGGGAAAAATCACTACCGTCGACGTGACAAAACTCTCCATCAACTGTCCAAAAATACCGGATATGGTGTCCAAAATGATCCGTTTTTGCGTGTCCAAATATTGTGCATAAAACCATACGGCACTCGATGCCAATGGACCCAAGAACTGCACGCGTTGTTTTTGGACGTAGCCCCATCTAATGGACGCCTCTGCAGCAGCCTATGGTAGAACACGATCCCTCCTGTCGTGTGGAATCGAGCAGAGTTGTTGGTGGCCATGATGTCGATCATTTCAGTGTAGTTCTCCAAGTTTTTTCGTCACCATATGCTTTATGCACGGTATTTGGGCAGTATTTGGGCATTTTGGACACCATATCCGGTATTTTTGGACAGTTGATGCAAAGTTTTGTCACGTCGACGGTACTGTACCACAAAAACACTGAACCCTACCGCATTCTGTCTATCTAATTGTGAAATGTCGAAGCCCTTACGTAACCTACCACATTTTGTCAATTTCCCCAAATTTCGTCATTCTGAAACAATGATGAACAGTCGCATGAGAGAGAGCGAGAGGGGAGCTGATGAATCAGAACTGAGAATGTAGTTCCTCAGACTCAGAGGCACACTTCAACTTGGTCCAGATAAATAAATACGACTCGGTCGTGGATTGTGTTGTACTATTTTGTTTCTAGGCGGATGCTGGGCTCCTGCAGACCAGGCCTTAGGTGGAACGACGTAGCTAGATGACACTGGCTGCTTGCGAACTACGGTACTCATCGCGCCGGTCCTCGAGTTGCTGGTGAGCAGTCGCTCTCTATAGGTATGCCACAGCGCCCCCCCCCGCTTGGTGGAGGACGAAGCTTGCGCGTGACACGCCCAACGAGATGAATCACTGACCCGCAGCAAAGACCAGCCCAATGCTCTTGTATTTTTGCGGCGGCTATCTGCCGTACACTCAAAGACGTTTTCGTCAGTGCCTGGATTCTTCGCATCTCTCAAGTTCAGAAATACCGTGCCGGTTTCAACATTCTGCCCATTGGAGGCCTTCCAAAAAACGACCAAGCAGCTGATTTGGTCCTTGTTTGGTCAATCGCTTGGTTTGGGTTTGGTCCTCGTTTAGTCCACAGTTGGTATCAGATCTATCCCCAAAAAGGGACCAAACCTTTGGCATCAAAGCAAGAAATCCACAGAAAACGATGCGAGCCCTTGTGGTAGCTTTGGTGGCGCTACTGTCGCGGCCACTTGGCCCCCTGCAGCGGCGGGAAATGAAGCGGCGCCAGCTTGTCTTGCTTCGCATTCGAAAGCTACTGCGGGAACGCAACTACATCACATCTGGCTCATTGATCTCGAATGCTGATTGTGCGTGGACAACAATGTACGCGACGCGTTCTCGCAGCTCGTTTATCAACACTGTTTCCCTCCCGCCAGACACGTATGACGCTCTACTCGCCAAGTTTGAACGGCACTATGTTGTCAGAAGTGGGCCTGGTCGACGCGGACGGCCACCACGATTCGTATCCAAGAACAATGTACTCGCAATGCTCTTGCACTTCTACACCGCAGCTGTGGAAAGAAAGACGCTCTGTGAGCTTTTTGGCTCCCCTCCATCGACCACCAGCCGTGTGATGGCCAAGGCCGAGCAAGCGCTGCAACTCGCGCTATCCGAGATGGAAAGCGCAGCGGTGCGCTGGCCATCCATCTCACAGCAGCAAGAATGGGCGGAAGCTGTCCAAAAGAAGGAACCACTCGTGCGTGGCTGTTTCTGCTTTGCGGACGGCAAAAACTACGCCGTCCAAGAACCATCGGACGCCGATGTCCAGAATGGTTTCTACAATGGTACGTGGCGTACGACATCAATCGCGCTCTCGTCTAACAGTTTTTTTGCATTGCCATAGGTTGGATTCATGCCGTACGTGTGACTGGTGTGCTGTGTTATGGTGCGGACGGTACACTTATCTGGGGACGACACAATTTCCCTGGGTCCTGGAATGACGGGGAAATGAGTC
>JAADWC010000251.1:0-12779 GCA_023336095.1 Pythium pectinolyticum | reverse complement strand
GTTCCTGGTGGAGTCCTCCAGAACTGTCAGTGAAATCATCAATCACCGAATCGAGGCTTCCAGAAACTCAATTTTGACCAATAGATAGGCATTTGATTGGTTTCAGCCAATCACGATAATTTTGTCAGAGTCAGCTTCAACAACAACTCTCTCAATGTGACTCACGGCTGGCTGTGTAGGGATAGGGGAGATGGCGATACTGAACATCAGTCAATTTTGCCCGCGTCTCTGACGTTCAGCACGACAAGACAACCTGTTGTGATGCCAGACAGGTGGGCAGACAGGCCGGCCACTCGGTTCTGTTGGCTCCCCTACGGTACCGAACAGAGCGGGAGTGAGTGCCACACAGTCGATCGACGGCGCCAACAAAGCGCAAGAAAAGCAAACGCAGGAAGCGACTTGAGGTGAGCGGCGTCCAAAGAGAAGGACGACCCCACATATCTGCGTGAGACCCGCGCGCCGCCCGTATCCCTTTGACTACTCCACACACGCGTGCTGAAAGCGAACGCAACCCCACAAAGAACCATGAAAGTGATGCACTTTAGCGCGTTAGCGGCGATCGTCGTCGGTGCGTTTTGTTGGCGTTAATTCGTTCTTGTTGGCGTTATTTTCGTTCCTCTTCTGACGTTGATGTCGTCTTGTGGACGTGCAGCCATGATGGCGCCTATGCCGGTGGCCGCGCGTGAGATGCTGACAGCGCAGACACTCAAGACGATGTGCCAGAATATGATGTCGTGTAACAAGGGCGGCGTGGAGGGCAATACGTGTTCGATGAAGACACAGTCCTGCCCGCCGTGTGTGACTTTTGAGAACAATGGCTGCTTTGAGTTCAAGAACGGCAAGTGCGATTTCGGCGAAGACTGCAAGCAAGCATGGGAGACCGCCGACGAACCGACCACAGCTCCGCCCGCCAACAACAACAACGGCGGCACGCCGTCGTCTGGCTCCAAGGGCAACAGTGGTGGCGCCGGCTCGGCTGGTGTTGCGGGCAACTCGACTAGTGGTGCTAACTCGACGACTAAGGCACCTTCGAGTAACGACGCCAAGACGACTGACTCCAAGGCCGACAGCGGCACGGACATGACTGTGGTCTTTGGAATCGTTGGCGCAGCGATTGGTGTGATTGCGGTCGCTGTGATTTTCCTGGCGCTCGTGCGTCGTTCGCGTGCAGCTGAAGAAGACGACGATGAACTGGCTGGGACGCCTCCAGCCATGGCCAAAACGGCCGCTGGGCCTTCGACCACCACCAACGCCGCGTCCTACGCGCCGTACGCGCAGCGTGCGCCTCAGGCGAACCCCACGACCCCTACGAACCGCGTGATCAAGTACTACAACGACAACGCCCTGCCATCCCCACACGGTGCTCGCGGTGCCGGAGGGTTTGGCCAGCAGAGTCAGCCGGCGCAGGTTAAGACGGTGCGTCCAGCGGCTGCGGCGAACGCGCCCACGTTCTTCAAGCCAAACCCACCAACAGCGGCGCCACTTCCTCAGCAGGCTAGAACTGTCGCGGCACCGCCGTCCGTCCAGCAGCAACAGTTTGTGCCGCAGGAACAGAACTACTACGCCCAGGCAACAACGTCGATGCCCGTGGCGGCGCAGTACCCGCATGCCGAGCCTCTGTTTACGGTACACACTGGCCCCCAGGAGCCGCAGTTGGTACGACGGGAGTCGTCGCCACGTCCACGACGCGAGTCGTATGAGTTTTAAGAGGAGAGCAATTCCTGTGCAAAACGAATGCTGCGCCGTGCGTGGTTGACCCGAGAGAAACGCGTCGTGTGGCTGAGAGGGATGAGCAAGCGTGAGACTGGTAGCAGCAGAGAGACGAAATGCAAGTCTCCCACGTGCTGCCTGTTGTGTCCAAAGTGTGGTGTCCGTCCATGTAGGGAACAGAAGCAGCCCGTTAGGTGTGTTGGGCGACCCACACGGTGGTGGTCCACTCTGCCCGCTCTAGTAACATACTTATACATAATATCCACCTTTTCTTGATAGTACGTGTTTGATGATACATTTGATCATGCCGATTTCGAGACCGACTACTACGCAGATGAAAACAGGAGCTCTCAATTGTTGGTGTGGAGCATTTTTTGGGGGAAAGTGCGATATTGTGCGGGCGCACGCAGAATTGTTCTCCCAGTCAGTCGCTGTTTATTGCGCGAAAATCGAAGAGGCAACCGCCAACGACACTGTAGTGCACGCAAAAATCTGCCGAGACGACGACAGCGGACGCTACCCGCTACAATTCCGGTGTTCAACCTCGCTAGAAACGTAAGCTTGCGTGCCCGTCACGCGTGCAACCTGTGAGAACCGAACTATTGCTGCCGCCACCACCTCCAAGCGCATCGCTTTAACATGGACGACGAAGCGCAAAGGTGAGTTCTCGGATGTCTCTCTACGCTCCAGCATATCGGCGCCACGCTGCGCAATTACAGAACAGCTCTGACGTCACCACATAGAGAGGAGCGCACGCGCGTCATGCAGAACCAACGCCAGCGCCGCTATCGTGCACGCAAGAAAGACTCGCTGACCGCGTTGCAGATCAAGTCCCAGAAGCTATTCAACGCGAACATGGGCATCGAGCGCGACATCCACGCTCGCTTGACGCAGCTTCTCTCCATCGGCAGTGGCAACAAGCAGAGCGAATCAGCAGTCGCCAACTCGAACTCAGCCGATCTACACCCATATTGACGCGACAATCATTCTCGCTGACGCAACGTGCCTTCTTCGTCAGCGAAACAGCCAACCCAGCACTTTCTGAAGAGAACAAAAATTTAGCTAATTTGTTTTAAACTCACCTTGTACTTTATCAAAGTATGGAGCGGTTTCAAAACAACATGAACCAAACGTGTTTGATTCACAGGCACTGGCTCGGCCACACGTGTCTCGCTCAAAAATTGAGTCAATTCCCTGCGATAATTGATGTTGCAGGGCAAAGATCTGTCACAAACTGGAAAGCTTACCGAAGGATACAGATATTTTACCGATCCAGTGTGAAAACCTCATGATTTAGGGTTAGGGAGTTCTTGGCGATGGTGTGATTTCTGAGGTTTTTCCATTTTGGGTGCCAAAATTTGGATAATCAAACTGGCACCTCCGCAATTCCGCGAAGCTGCAAATCCTTTATGATATCATACCTCATGTAAAACGATCCTTGTCTTCCGTTCCTTTGCTAATGTTGGTATCAACAAAGATACTGCGATCTTGGATACGACGTGAAAAATGGAGCCAGTGATCTGGTGTTGCCGACGGGTCAGTGCGTTGGATGTGGGAAAAGGAGTTTGTTGTGGTCAGGAATAAACTTTCAGAGGTCGCTTCCAGAGTAACTTGTTGTTGTGTTGCGTTTGCTTTGGCAACAGTAGCGTGCACGCGGACGCAAGAAACATCAAAGCCACGGCACGCCGCATCGCACTGCAGCGACGAGAGACGCGAGACAAGTGACGAGAGGCAAGCGCTTCCATTTATCTGTTTGTGTGTGTGAGTGTCTCGAATCTATCCGCGTTTGAGTCTCTGAAGATCCACCGCACCGAAGCCAATTGAACAACCAACCACCACCAACTTCACCCATCCAAAACTAAGTGGGATATGACCGTCGCGGTGTCTACAACTACAACACCGACGACGATTGCGCTCTCCACTTCGACGACTTCCAGTGCGTCTCCAGTCAAAGACTCGTTGTCGGCGTCGGTGTCTGCGTCTGCGTCTGCATTTCCACCACAGGCGCCAACAACTTCGGACTCGCCAACGACAACCCACAAATCGGTCGTTCCACCAACAGTTGCGGCGTTGGCGCCAACACCAACAAATGCTGCGTCTAAAAAAATCAGCACCAGCAGCACCACCAACTCCGAAGAGGTCATTGCAGATGCGACGTGTGTCGAGTTTTTACATCTCATGAAGGCGTTTTCCGAATCAGCCGTGAACGTGACGGAGATGGCGCAGCGCGTGGACTCGCTCGTGCACCAGGACGAGCAGCTCCTGCGGCTTCTTCCGCTGGCAAAGACGGCGCACCAGTCTGAAAATGGAGACAATCTCGAAGGGAGCCGCTCGACGACGGGCTCCGTGGTGGACACGACCGACGACGAAAGTAGCAGCAGCAGCAGCCACAGCGCCACAGGCGACGGCACGCTGCGAAGCCGTGTGGGTACAGAAACGGAGTTGACGTATCCCACCAAGCCAGGAGATGAAGATGCCGATGTGGAGATGGAGATGGACGAAGACGACGACAATGAGGATGACGACGATGACGATGACGACGACGATGAGGACGACGATGAGTATGATGAAGACGCATTTAATTCCGAAGATTTGGATATGCTGGACGATGAAGACTTTCTGGATGAATCCGATAGTGCCAGTACGGATGCGGAATCGCGAACGCGCAGCGACAGCCACCCGCGGATAGGCAGTCTGGGCGGTGACTACGACGACGACGACGACGACGACCGCGACGAAACACACGAAGACGAGCTGCTCGACCAGGCGGAGCGCGAACGGCGAGCGCAGGAAGACCTGCAGCGGTGGATGGAGCTGGAGCTGGATCTCGACAGCACGGAGGACCCGTACGATGCGTCGCTCCATTTGCCAGGCGTGGTCGAATCGTCACTGCAGTCGTCTGCGGGAGCGTCTCCGTGTCCGGCTCCAGCGCAGGCAAAGGCGCTGTTTGGTGGCAGCAGTGGCAGCCTCCACAATGCCGTGAGCCACGCCGGTTCCCATGGCAACAGCTCCAGTGTACTCAGCGCGACGACGGCGATGGCAACGGCCACGAGCACCAGTAGCACGAGCAGCCACCGGTTCCGGTCGCTAGCGGTTTCGTCTGCATTCAGTAAAAAGTCGGTCACTGCTGCTCTGTTTGACGACGATGAAGACGACGACGACGATGACATGGACGACCACACGGATCTCGTACGGCTCCACTCGCTATTGCGCAATAAAAAAGAAGCGGCCACCAAGTCGTCACTCGTGGGCTCCAAGCGTCGACGAGACGACAACAATGACGATGAAGAGACCAAGGCGTCGGAAGAAGAGCACGATGCACACGCCGGTGCAATGTGGGGCATGGAAGTGGACTCGTACGAGCAGGACTTGCTCTCGTCGATCGACCACGCGGTGCTGTGCGACCGCGAGAACCGTTTTCTGCAGTGGGACCTCGAGATTGAGGCTGCGACGGCCGCTGCGGCTGCTGTGGCGGCTGCCGCTGCCGCTGGCAACCAGAAGACGGAGCTACGCACGCCACCGGCCGCAACGTCGTCGACCATGGCGGCGGCGTCGTCGTTTTTGGACGTGCGCCAGAAAATGCTCACGGCTGCGAGTCCGCGCGACCACAAGAAAGCCAGTCTAGCCAGTCAGCAACAACTGCAGCAGCAGCAGCAGCAGCAGCAGCAGCCTTTGCGGAGTCCGTCGAATGTGGATACCAACTTGGCCGCGGCCGAAGACTGGGGCTCGCTGGATTTCGGAACGTTCCAGAACCGCACAGTGAGCCACATTCTCAGCTCGTGTCTCCACAAGCGTAAGCTGCACCACCCGTACAAGGACCGCGTGACGCTTGTCAATTTTAACGTGCCCGGTGGCGAACCGATCGGCCCATTGCCCAACCACAATGCCACTCCGTCGCTCGCTGGCTCGCTGCTGTTTGGCGCTGGCTTGGAGGCCGCCGAGGCGCTGGGCAAGCACGGCAGCCACCACGGTACGGCCGTGTTGGGGCTTCTCTCCGCAAACGGCATGGCGGCAGCCAAGGACGCCAAGCTCACCAAGTCGGGCGAGAAAAAGCCCAAGAAGCCACGCGCTGAGGGCGAGCGCAAGAAGTCGTCGTCGCACAAATCGGATCCGTTTGCCGATTTCGATGCGTTTGGCGGTGACGCCGAGGCACGCAAGCTCGCGATGACCAAGCTGGAGAACCTGCCGCTGCCCGATTTGACGAATTTGCCGCAGGATCTCAAAGAGCTCAAGCGCAAGATCGAGGCCACAGAGCACAAGGTCGAAGGCACGAAGCACCGCCACCGCAAGGGCGGTCCGTGTCCGCGGTGCCAAGTTCAGAACCAACTGCGTGCCGCCAAGCGCGCGTACCACAAGCGAGCAGTCGCCCACAAGAAACTGCCGCTGCTGGGCGCGGTGAGTCCGGCGCTCACGGCCACGGCGGTTGTGGTCACTGCGGCGTCGACAGCGACGAGTCCGCCTATTGCATCGGTGGTCGCTCCTGCGGCGCCCGTGGCTCCTCCTCCTCCTCCAGGCACCGTCTCTGCTGTGGTGACTCCGGCGATTCCAACGCCCGGGGCGGCTGTCGCAGCGACTGCGGAGGTGGCCAAGCCGCTGGAAATGAAGACCGCACCTACCGCTGGTGGTGTTGGTGCTGCTGGTGTGGCGGCCAGTGTGGTTCGTCCGGCGACAGCACCCGTCGTGAACTCTATGCAGCCAAGTGCTTCAGTAGCTGTTGCCTCGACAGCGACGACTCCAGCGACGCTGGCGGCAGTGGCAGTCACCAGCATGGCAACGCCGACACCAATGCCGGCGCCTGCGACCACGACCACTGCATCTGCCACAATGGCCCCAACCAGCAGCGTGGCGTTTCAGCGCCGTTCGTGCGGTGAGAACGCACTGGCGTCTCCGTTTGCGTCGCCGTCGTCGGTGCCGTCGAGCAGCTCCACACCGTCGTCCCCTGACGCGTCGCCACCGCCCGTGCACCACGTCACGGTCACGTCGGCGTAGATCCAACTATCCAGCTCGTGTGATGGCGTGTAATGCGATGCGTGCGTCGTTTCGTTTGTGTCCGTGAATTCGCCAGTCGTCTATCAGTCGAAAGCTCCCCATCGTCGTTTCGATCTGGCGTGCGGTCCTCTATTTATTTGTCTACTAGTCCGACGACAAGTCTGTCGGTGAATTTGACGCCACTGCGAACGACATGCACACCAGCGTCTGTACGCACACACACACACACACACAGAAGAAGAAGAAGAAGAAAAAAGAAAAAAAAGAGAGGAAGAGGAAGAGAAGCAGACCCATCGTGCGTGTCCGTGTCCGCGTGTCTTCGTGCTGCATTTTTTCAGTGTCCGTCCCACGTTAGAGAACGAAAGAGAGAGAGAGAACGAGAGAGAAAGAGCGAGAGCAGAGTGAGAGCAGACGTCTAGTAAAACCACACCCACCCACACACAAAGTCGTACGTCGTCGTACGTCGAGACGGAAACAAAAGCGCGAAAAAAAAAGAAGAGAAACACCAAGAGCTACCCAGCCCACCGACAAGAGCAAGCACACACCTGAAGAACTAAAGTCCAATACAATACTGTATGCAAATCGGTTGTTGTTGGTGTGTTGTGCTCTCTTCATCTCTTTGAACTAATACAGATATCTATTCCTCCTCGTCTTCATCGTCGTTGGTGGTACTGGCCGCCGCACTGGCGTCGTTACGGATGAGCTTGGCGTCCAGCAGCGCCAGTCGCGCGCAACGGTGCTCCAGCTTGTTTGTGGTCCACTGCATGTTGTTGGTCTTGATGTCGCGCCCCATGGCGGCGTAGTTTTCGCCGTGCTTGGCGATCAGTTTCCGCAGATACTTGATTTCTTCCTCCGACATGTAGTTTTCCGGACGGCGCGCGTTGCGCTCGCTCAGGATATCACTGTCGGGCACGCGGAACAGTCGCGGCTCGTCGTCCAGTGCGTCCTCGGCGCCCACGACGCTCTTGCGGATCTCCTGATACGAGTTTGGGTCCACATTCAGGCCAATGTTGGTGTAGTTTTGCTTGGTCGTGAGCTTGTGGTCCCACAGCGCACGGATGCGGTCGTCGCCAATGAAGCGCGACTTGTAGCGGCGCAGCGTCTTGACCTTCTTCTTGAGCTTGGTCTTGTTGCGCTTCTTGAGCGAGGTCCCCATACGCGGCATGGTGGGCTGTCTTTTGTTGGTGGCGCTAACGCTGAAGCTCTTGGTTGGGGATGACCAGCTCTTTCTTGCTTTATTGACAAGCCAAAATGCCCTTTCACAGCCAGCCAGCCAGCCAAAAAGCACCTGTGATATCAATTGATATCAGTTGGTCAGTTCGTAACAGGGACATGGATGGTCAGTTTAGTATAGCTTAGTCTTCCTACCGATACATAGTGAATCCATCTACGGAAACACGATCAAGTTGAACGTGTTCCTAACACAAAACCTATTCGCTATAAATAGAGCGCATGGTGTCCATTTCTGGCCAATCATTGGCTAATTACCGATCGCGCAACTGATCTGATTGGCCAGTCGCGTCAAAAGGCGTTGGCTTCAGCTTTGCGAAACCCGACGTCGGTCTGTGCACCACCACACACAAACACACCACGCCACCGCAACGGAGCTCTCCGTGGCGTCCCTGGTCTAGCTCCCCCCCACAAACCCCTACGATCTCCATCTCCTCGCATCTCTCCATGACGCAGCAGCTCGCGTCGGCCGCCACAGCGGTGGTGGTTCCCGTGGAATCAGACGCCGGCGCGTCGGTGGCACCATCGTCGTCCCCATCGCCATCGCCATCGTTGCGTGAACAAATTGACGCCGCCATGGCGCAATTGCTGGGCGTGAGCGCCAAGTTCAAGGACCTCACGGGCCAGGACCGCCAAGTGTCGACCCGCGAAGAGACCATCGCGATGATGCACCACTACATGGACCGTTTGGAGATGACGCAGCGCGTGCGCGAGTCGCTCTCGGTGATCCACGTCGCCGGCACCAAGGGCAAAGGATCCACGTGCGCCATGACCGAACGCATCCTGCGCGAGGCAGGCTACAAGACTGGCTTGTTTACGTCGCCGCATCTCATCTCGCCATGTGAGCGCGTGCGTATCAACGGCAAACCCGTGGCCGAGACGACATTCCTGACCCATTTTTACCAAGTGTGGCACGGACTCGAGAAAACGGCCCACTTGAGCGGCGAATTCCCACCGATGGCGTGGTTTTTCCGGTTCTTAACGCTGCTGGCGCTGCACATCTTTTTAGCGGAAGACGTGGACGTGGTGATTCTAGAAGTGGGCATTGGCGGCCGGTTGGACGCGACCAATGTGATTGAAAAGCCCGTCGTGTGCGGCATCACGACGCTGGATCTCGACCACACGCGCATCTTGGGCGAGACGCTAGATCTCATCGCGCACGCCAAGGCCGGCATCTTCAAGCCCCACGTGCCAGCGTTCACGACGGCGCAGGAGCCGCTCGCGATGGCCACGCTCCACGAATGTGCCCGCGAGACCCACACGCTTTTGCGAGAGGCGCCCGTGTTGGATCAGATTGGTCCGCACGGCAGCAGCTACGTGCTGGGCATGCAGGGCGACTACCAGCGCGTGAATGCCGGACTCGCTGTTGCATTGGCCACCACGTGGTTGCAGCACAAGCGTCGTGGCACTAGTAGCGTCAGCGAAGAGTCTATCGATTTCACGCAGCCGCTGGACGAGACTGTGCGGCGTGGGCTGGCGCTGGCATTTTGGCCGGCACGCTCGCACGTCGTGGACGACCCATCGCACGAGACGACGTTTTACATTGACGGCGCCCACACGGTGCGATCGCTGGAAGTGTGTGCGCACTGGTTCCAGCAAGCGACAACGGTGAAGCCAACGAAAAAAGCGCTTTTCTTTACCATCCACTACGAGCGCAATGTCGTGAGTATCATTGCGCCGCTGCTGGCGCTGCCGTTTGATCGCGTGTACTTTTGCCCCACGGGCGCGTCGCGTCCTAGTCTTGCCAAGATGAATACGTTTTCCGAGGCGCTTGTAGCCGCTGGCCGCGAGGAGATCGTCGCCACGTACACGAGTGAGCAGCTCGCAGTGTTGGACGCCGTGCCCGAAGGAAAACTGCAGTGGCAGACCACGCTGGCACGGCTCTGGCACGCGCTCAAGCGCCACCAGAGCCATTGCCATGGCGACAATGCTGCCACGGTGGCAGCAAGTGAAAGCAAGGACATCTACGTGCTGCCGTCCGTGGTGGACTGCATCACACACCTGCGCTCGTCGCCTTCCACGGCGGATAAAAAAGACGAGTGGAGCGTGCTGGCGACCGGCTCGCTGTATCTCGCCGGTGATGCGCTCGACTTTCTCCAATGGCGCGAGTGAGTTTTGCAGCCAGAGTGTATCCAGTAGTAGTAGTAGCAGCAGTTTAGTAGAGTAGTAGTAGTAGTAGCCACCACCCACCATGGCAGAGCTCTCGCACGCTCTCACACAGCGGCCAGCGCCACGCAATCGTCTCGTGGGGTTTCATTATCCCCCTCGAAGACTGTCATTCCGTGCCGCCCGCTTCTATTCTACCGAGGTGGTGAGCTGAGCTCCCTGCGACCAAGTTTCCAAAACAAAATGATCCATTTTCCAACTGAATCAGTGGGTCTGGCAACATTAGCCTATACTAGTATGAGGCTAATTCCCGATTCGAAATTTTAATTTCCGATTCGAAAATCTTGTGAATCGCTAAGTTCGCTATCATTCCTTCGGATTCGCTATAATACTACCAATTTACTCTATGATTGGCTGAAACTATTTCCATGCAAAACCACTCAACTCACCGTAACAATACTACCACCCGGTGGTACAATTCTCTCATCCAGTCAACCTATCCAGCAAAATCGCACCGCCAATAGACACAGACACCACCACCATGAGCTCCGCAACGACCGCCGTCGCTGCGCTCGCGCCACCGAGTGAATGGCGCGACTTCCTCGTGTTCTTTGTGCACCGCCACTTCAACTTCCGTTATGCTGAATTGGATGCCGTGCTCACACTGCAGGGGCTTTCGTTTGCCGACGTTGTCGCGTCCTCTATGGGCGGCGACGGCCACCACCGACTTCCAGAACCTGAGTCGTCGCCCGTGCTGCGCGTCCGGTTGCCGTCGAACGCGCACGCCAAGTTCCTGAGCTCGCGCGCCATTCTCATCAAGGGCGTGTACGAAGTGTGGGGCCACGCAGAGCACAGCAACGGCGACTATGCGCCACTCGTAAAGTCTGTGGAGAACTTCAAGTCGTCCAACAAGACGCGCATTGTCGCGGATGAATCGTGTTCGTGGTGTATCAACGTCGACGCGTTTGGCCGCAAGCTCAATATGGAGGAACAGGAGGCCCGTCGTCAACCTTTTGAAGATGTGCTGCCGTTTGCCGGCCCCGTGAGCGTCAAGAACCCACAGGAAAAGTTTCTCGTGCTCGAGGAATACGCACTGGAGCTGCCCGATCTCAAGAGCGCCGTGCCACGGCAGATGTTTTTCCTCCACGAGATCGCCGGCAGTGAGCGCAACCGCGGCCGTGGCGGTGCACGCGATCTCATTGACCAGCAGACACTCAAGAAGCGTGCGTACATTGGCCCAACGTCCATGGAGTCGGAGATGGCGCTGCTCATGGCGAATATGGGACTCGTGGCCAGCGGCGACCTCGTGATCGACCCGTTTGTGGGCACGGGCTCTGTGCTAGTGCCCTGTGCGACCCACGGCGCCGTGTGCTTTGGTACCGACATTGACATTCGTGTGCTTTTGGGCATTGGCGTGGGCGTGAGCGGCGCCGGTGCCGAGGCGCTGCTCGAGCAGGAGCTCTCTTCGAACGCCGCTGCCACGCGTGTGAATGTGGTGAGCAATTTCAGACAGTACGGGCTTCCGCTGCCCGAGCTCGTGCGTGGCGACAACTCGACTAGTCCGCTGGTCAAGCGCTGCGCTGGGTTTTTCGACGCCGTGGTGTGTGATCCGCCGTACGGCATTCGCGCGGGTGCCCGTAAAAGTGGCCGCCGTCCGGGCCCCATGGCGACGCTCACGAGCGAGCAGCTCGCGCAAAAGGCCAAGGAGAAGCAGCAGTACATCCCACCCACACAGCCGTACGCCGCCGAGGACGTGATGCGCGACTTGCTCGAGTTTGCCGCGCAGACGCTGCGCGTGGGCGGACGACTCGTGTACTTGCTGCCCACGACGTACGAGTACACGGACGCCGATCTGCCGCGCCACGCGTTGCTTCGTGTGATCCACAACTCGGAGCAAAAGCTCACGAAAAAGTACGCGCGTCGACTGATCACGATGGTCAAGCTCAGTGAGCCGCAGAGTGACCACGAGATGACTAGTACTGCTACGACAACGTCGTCTGCTGAAACTTCTACGACTACTACGAGTGCGACGACGAGTACTGGGAGTCAGCGGGATGATCTGAGCTACGCCAACTTGCGGGAAAAGATTCTGGCCGAGAACCGGAAGCGCAAGGTCACGGAGCTACTGAATTGAGATACCCATTTTTACTTTGATAGACCACCACAACACAAAAACACCAACGTAAACGAATCCACCAACAATTTTTTTTCGCCAACAGAACCGAGTACCGACTATTTCCGGAACACTGGATTCGATCGTTAAACTTCTGACTTGGCCTAGAACTCTGGTGGCATCTCCCAACAATCCATTTCATGTTCCAAGTCCGATTGATGAAGATCAACAGCGCATACACAAAGCTGAAAAAGAAAACACATCATTATAGTTTTACTACGTCGTACACTGTTGAAAATGCTAATAGTATAGGAGTATGGTGATCTATCTCGATGGCCGATGCTGCTGTGTAGTAGAACAACAAACCGCAATGAATAGGAAAACAGCGTCGCTGCGAGCGCGACACACACACAAAGCTGGATACTGTACACTGCCTTACACAGCAGAGGTGACTGGAGTCTCGACTTCGACGTACTTTGGCGACGTCGCTGTCTTGGTCGTCTTCTCGCCGCCCTGGTGGAACAGCGACTCGATGTCCTCCAACATAATACCCTTGGTCTCTGGGCAGAAGTAGTACACAAAGATACCAGCGCCCGTGCACGTCGCCGCGAACAGGAAGAACACGCCGTTG
>JAADWC010000250.1:0-12780 GCA_023336095.1 Pythium pectinolyticum | reverse complement strand
GTCGTTTGCGAAACACTGGACCGTGTCGACGGTGGGTGGGCACTCGCGACCACCGTACAATGGCGACGTCGTCACCGTCCGCGTGCGGGTCTTGTAGTCGTCTTCCGCGCACGCGCTCCAGCGCGTCCACTTGGAGACCTCGCAGTGCACGGGCTTGGGCTGGCAGGCGCGGGTCTCCAGCAGCTCGCCACACGCGCGGCCACGGCCGTGGGTTGGCCGCGTGATGGTGCGTGTAAACGTTTGCGTGAGTGTCGTGGCCACACAGTCGGTCTGCGGCTTCCATTCACTTAGCTCACAGTCCACGTCGTTAGTTTCTGGTACACTGTCGCTCGTGGATGCGACGACCACGCACGCGCCGTGCACGACGAGTCCACTGACTACGGCTAACCACATGCGGACCATCCTTGAATACTTGAGATACGAGGACACGAGATCGAGCGAGTGAGCACAGATGGAGATGGAGTCGGAGTCGGCGAGGTCCACAGATCCTTTTGTCGAGTGAGTAGAGATCTACGCAAGGGGCTGGAAGGCCACGCCATGTAGAGCAGAGCGAGAAAGCTGCAATATCGGATAAGGAGGAGGGGGGAGGGGGGGGGGGGGGCGAGATGCCGCCTTCCAACTGTCGCCAGGCCCCAACTCAGGGGGTTTCAGTGTAGGTTGTTGTTGCTGACCAGGGGTTCGGCTGTGTGAAAATGAATGGTCGGGAATCGAATGAACGAAACCAACTCGCCGCTCCCAGTTTTCAGCTCGATTTCGATTGGATTGGAATGAAATAAAATGAATGCAACTTCAAGGTGAATTCGCTCTGGCATTTGACCAAATTTGAATTGTTTAATTATTTTTTTCTGGAAAGCGAAACGGACGACATGTGAACGTACGTGCCCTGAAAGGTCGCTGTTCAAATTTGTTAAGAAAACCGCGGACGTGATGTGTGAACTGTGTACGAGTCGTGCCTCCTGACTCATGGTGTAGTGAGTCACTACTAGTGACCACTGATGCAGTGGCTGTGACGTGTTGCCGTCCATTTGATCCAATGCGGGGTTTTCAGACAAGGATTGATAGCGACGCCTGCAAAAACCTATCGCCATCCGTATGGAGCTCGTGGCACACAGGAGCGTAGCTAGGGTCCGCCCCCTTCCCAACCCTTCCCCCCAATTACGGAGGGAAGCAAACTCAAGGGCATGGAATCTATTGCGACCGTCGGAGTGGAAGTCGTCGCGTTGTAGGATCGGTGTCCCCGTACAGCAACTATGCGAAGGGCAGTTTGTGAGTCACAAATTGTGACAGGGAAACGACGAACCATTACGGGCTATCACGTTTTACCGTAATTGAGTAATCGTGTACCGTATTTTAGTTTGTAAAATACGCCAGAATTCTGTTCAAATGGGGTGGCTCTTGGCGGTGCACATTGGCGCCGGGCGATACGGCGAAAGCGCGGATGGTGACGCGCAGTACGTGGCGCTGTTGCGTTCAGCACTGGAGTACGGGAAACAGCTAATGGATACAGAGCAAGATACCGATCGTGTGGTCTCGCGTGCCGTGCGCGTGGCGAGCGGCGTGCTTAGTGTTCTAGAGCGCAGCGAGTTGACCAATTGCGGCCGCGGCTCGAACTTGACCGCCGATGGCGTCGTGGAATGTGAAGCTAGCATCGCGTGTGGTAGTACTAGAGGTGTGGGCGCATGCGCCGCTGCGACGGGTGTAGCCGAGCCGTCGAGTCTCGCGAGAGCGCTGCTGGAGAGCTCCCTTTCCCTGCCGGAGACTGGAATCGGTCGTGAGCCGCCACTGGTGCTTGTTGGGGACGGTGCGAGAATGTACGCACGCAGTCTGGGGATAGAGACAGCGTGTGATGACGAAGAGCTACGTGGGTACCAAGTGACAGCGCAGGCCAAGCGGCAGTGGCGCCAGTGGCACGAGCGCATCGCCAAGGAACAAGCCTGTGATGGCGACGACGACAAAGACGAAGACCAGCGACTGGATACCGTCGGTGCGATCTGTGTGGACCCAGAGGGGAACGTTGCAGCGGCGCTGTCGAGTGGTGGTGTGCTGTACAAAGTTCCAGGCCGCGTGGGCCTCGCGGGCTGTCCGCGTGTGGGCTGTGACGCGAGAAATGCCGCGGCTTCCAGATCAAACATCAAGATGAAAAAGATGCAAAAGAGACAAAGAGATCACGACACGGCGAATGGCTTTGCGATCGCGTGCACGGGGCGAGGCGAGCAGTTCATTCGCAGTGCGTTTGTGGCGACGCTAGCGCAGCGACTGCGTCGATCGTCGGCTGAGATGGACGATGCGCTGCGGTGAGTGGTCTGGTAGTGAACGATTTTGATACGTGAGAAATGGCATAGCATGCTGATTTGGTGATCTTTTCTCTTCATGCAGATCGAGTTTTGAAGACGCGATGGACGACAATGGTGGTGAGCCGCTGGAAGGAGGAGCTATGGCATTGACGCTCTCGCCTGTTGCGGATCTGCCGCTGCGACGACAACGCAAACGAAAGCGACGACAAGCAAATTCTGCACAAGATGAGATGGAATCGAGTGAAGAGCCTGAAGTGGATGCGCGGGCGGAAGAGCGTACGGTGCAGCTTGGCGTGGCGTTCACGACACCGTGTATGGGCGTTGGGTATCTCCATCACAAGTCATCGCAGCCACACGTGGAGATCCTGCGCCAGCCACGAAAGAAAGAGCAGCACTTGGTCGTCCATGTCTCGCATTTCGCCGTATGAGATGACTGTGTCCCATGGAACTGTGCTGAAAGAAGTAGACTTCGTACGACAGCGTAGATCACGATTTCGTGGTTGGACGGCATCCTGCGTCGACCTACAGGCTACTGGGAGTCTCTCCGTCGTCTGGTGGAAAGAAAGTGGCTCCAGGATCTTCGCCTCGTTGGGAATCCTCGATTGCGCTGTGCTCGATCATCTGTGAATGGTACAGCTCGTCGATTCGATGGCACTGCACGAGCGTGAACAGATAAATGGCCACGTCTTGCTTCTTTCGAAGCCGTTGTCGAAGAGCGTGTAGTTCGTTTTTTGCATCGCCCGTCTTCTGGATCGGAGAATTGGCATCCTCGAGAATCTTGTTCAGGATACCACTGGTTCGTGCAGACATCGTCCACGTGGACGATCCTACAGCAAGTGTCATGGTAAGTGGAATGGGTAAAGCACGCATTTCTGCATTTCGGCATTCATTTATTGCCCACGTACCATGACTTAAGCGCTGTTGGTTGTAGCGCACTGAAAGGTCTTGAGGTTGGAGATGCCGGTCTTGTTCAGATTTCCATGACGCGGGCTCGCTGGGGCTGGATGCATCCATATCTACCGGCTCCTCTGGACGAGGACAACTCGCCAGCCGCTTGTGCCAGTCCACTGGTGGAGGCAAGACAAAACTGCCTTGGGATGAAGTCGATTCCCGACCGTCGTCGTCGCCAGGCTGATCTGGAGAAGCGATCACCAGTAGCTGTGGCTGCTCGTTGTGCTGTAGCTCCTGCGTCATCTGTGAGAGTCGACGGCGTTTGGCTTGCTGGCTTCTTTCTACAACGACATCCGACTTGATCGAAGAGCGTGGCTGGAAATGCTCAGTGGTAAAGCAGTTTGCGGCGGGAACTGCCGCATGATTGAGATCTGTCGTGGCAAACTCGACTGCCATGGCGACAGAATCTTCTCGTGCAAATCCAAGACTTGAGTTCAAAGACGTGTCCATTTGGATGGCGGACTCCCGCTTGAACTGAAGCTCTCGCTCGATGCTCTGGAACAAGTTTAGTCTTGTAACAAGAATCCATGTGAGTTCTCCTCACCACGAAATCTGTATACAATATTCTTCCCAACGTACCCGCTGAACGTAGGCTTCTGGCTGTGGCGCACTGGATTTGTCGATGACTGAACATCAAAATACGGGGGATCGGCCGTGATCGTTTGATGTGGTGCATAGCTTGACTTTGTGTACTCGGTGGCTTCATCCTCCGACGAAGACGATGCCGCGTAAAAAGGTAATGAGGCGGCATCGCTGATTTGTCTCTGATCAGCTCCACTCGCTTCTGAAAATCGTCCTCTTGCTCCAATAAATCGCGTGGTCGCTGGCTTCACACGTGTCTAGAAAAATGCACGTTAGGTTAAGCTAGGACAACATTCTCAGTCGACAATAATTTGCACAATCTCTACCGTTCGATCTTCATGTGGCGGCTTGTGGGATGTTTCTTGTAGACTTGACGCAGGCTTCGAGAGCTCTTCACCTTCACTATACTCGATCATTGTTAGCCATGCTCATTTGCCAGTAGCAACACCACACTTGACACTGTACTTGAACAAGAGTAAATCCTGCGGTGGTGGTGATGCGATTCGCTTGACTGGACGGCGATCGGCGGCTTGCTCTGTGGGCCGCGGGCGCTGGCGATTCGTCGCCTTTACGGGCGTAAACACACAACGGCGTTCCACAGTAGCTGGATGTGCGCATTCTTTTGTTGCTGTTTCACTTGATGTGCCCACTGGAGATGGCGTTGAATCTCTCGGTGTTGAATCACCCGCCCTCTTGGCCTCGTCCACACTGGATGGGTGTGTTGCTGCCGCTGCTTCACGTGATAACTCGAGCATTTGGATATCTACAGAGCCAATAAGCGTTACCACCCCTCACCACGATCTTGTACACTGGATCGGACTACTCACCGTGTGACTGGTTTGAGTCCATGACCGATCGAATGTACCACGCCGTTCCTTCGCCGCTATTGCGCGCGGCCGCGTCGCTCGTCTGAGTTAGCGGATGGCGACGCATGCGCGTGAGTTCGCGCTGCACATGCGCGGGGAAATGCATCTCGCTTCTCTTTTTCCCGCGCTTCGTGCGCAGCGCACGATGCCGCCCGCTCGTCATCCAGTTCATCGTCCTCTTGCTTGCTTCTTCACACTGTGAGTTGAAGTTGTTGATGGTCCAACTTTTCCGCCCCAGCTTTTGCGGAATGTTGGTCTTCAACCCAATGTCCACCACCCTAAAATATGATAAAATAGGAGCAATCCTGAAATAAAACGACAAACGCTAACTTGACACAAATGGACACACTTTCGGCGATGAAAATGATGGATGGGGGAACAATGTTATTGACGTGATTGAAGCATGGCTGCGATGGCCACCAATCGACTGCACGCACTGCCACATGCAGTGCAGCATTGCTCCAGACACCGCCTCTCCTAGCAAGCATATTTGGACACAACTGTATAAGCCGCGCATCGTCCATCATGAACGACAGCGTGGAGCCCATCGACACCAACTTGCCAACGTTTTTGTCCCAGCGCACGTTGCCCTTTCCGGTCGCATCTGTGCCTCTACACGATCCTTTTCCCGGCGCCAACTTCTATGTGCGCGCGTGCTACGCCGAGTACTACGAGTTGATCTTCCAGAGGTATGAAAGCAAGTTCACACTCGGCGTGTCAATCGCAGGGACACCAGGTACAAACATGCTTTGAATTTGGTGGAAAAGCAACTACCGGTACACTCATACTTGTCTCTGACTGGCTACGTATAAGGCATTGGCAAGTCTGTGTTCATGGCGTATTTCTTCCTGCGCTACACGCTCGAACACCCAGAGAAGACCGTCGTCCTGGTCTCCATCAACTCGCGCTCGGAACTCCAGCGCGTCGTGGTCTGGAAAAACAACCACACAACCGAACGATGGGCTCTGAACCTTCGGTTCTTATCCTTGCAGTTTACTGGTGACCCCGAGGCGATCTTTCTGCTAGATGGTACCCCCAATATGGCGCCAATGATGGGCCACCAGTACGTGGTGTTCACTACGTGTCTATCCACGTCGTGGTTGTTGGACATGGTGAGCGAATCGAACCACATGGCGCTGTACCTGCCGCTGTGGGATGCGGAAGAGCTACTGGACGCTGTGGATGCGCTTCAACTCCACAGTGCACTGGGTCGACTGGATCAACTCCCGAGTGTTTCTCAGTGTTGTTTGACCAGCCAACACGACCACGAAGTGCTGCATCGCTTCGCTGTGTTTGGTGGCGTCGCGCGTGTGTGTCTGTCATCGAATCTAGCAGTCGTAGCAGCGTATTGGAAGAAGCTGCAATGTGCCGTCGACACTGTGGACATCGTGACGGGACAAGTGACGCGAAACAGAGTCGATTGCATGGGTTTGTATACCTCTCTGTACCATTCCATTCCCCGTGACGACTCGTTTCTTGAACGTGTGAAGCTCGCGTCGCCGTACGTGGCTCAGTTGCTGTATCAACGCGTTCTCGATCTGAACGAAAACGACCGAGAACGCGTCACGCGCATGATCGGAGTATCGCGAGAGACGACTGCGCTCTATACAGCCGTGTACGCACAGTTGGCCCACAAGCAGCTCCACACAGGCGTCCATCTCGTCGCTCGTCCGCTTGTCGCAAAGGGGGACCACGTGCCCCACGCGCTCAATCTCCAGATTCCACCGAGTGTGGGAAGTGTTATGAGACTTGTGGGCAAGACGTTTGATCGATCGGTTCTCGCCAACCCATTGAATCGGTACTTTGAACCGGAAAGCAAGGCGTACGAGTCGATCGACGCGTTCTACTTGATCAAGAACGGGGACCTCAGGGCTGCAGCGCCATGGAGCGACGTCGATATCGTCTTGTTTCAAGTCGCCGTGACTACGAACCATCCTGTCCCACCAAAAGCTCTCTACGCCGTGCTCAAGCAGCTCGACGTGCGGGATCCACAGAGAGTGGCACTCGTGTTTGTCGTGCCACAGCGTCTCGTGGCTGCTGGGTTCCCAAGACAGTTCGTCGATGCGACCGTGACGTTTAATGACAGCAGTCCGATCACAGTGGTGAGTGGTCCCAGCATGGGTTCAATAGCGGGGGCACTGGCGGGCGCGAACATCACAACTATTGGCCACTTGCGCCAGCGTTCTCTATCCGACGCCACGGACCAACTAGACGGAGACGCCACGCCACGAGACGACGCGTTTGCAAAAGCCCAAGATCTGTTGCGTCACTACGAAAACGAAGCAGTTGCCTGGCATAGCGACTCCCACACGTTTCTCGAGCAGATCCCGCAGTTTGTCTGGAGCTTGGAAGCTGCTCCTATCACCCTGATTTAAAACCTCATGAGGAATCCGTTTGTGATCATACAAAAACTCTATAGTAGCTACCTCTCTGCGGGGTGCGCGTCCTAAGGTAGGACTCCTACCGCCGTGTCTGATAGCTGCCCTCGGGCGCCAAGGAGCACGAACCCGCGAGGCCGTCGCCACTCCACGACACCAAGGCCGAGCAAGAGCCCGCAAGGGCGCCACCGTGCTGTGCGAATGGCCATGTGCACGGACGCCGGTACCACGGAGTAACAACACCCGCGACGTCGTCGCCGCTCCACGACGCCCAGACGAAGCAAGCGCCCGCAAGGGCATCAGGAAAACACAGGATGCCGTGGTATCACAACTTGTGATTCACAAGAGGCAGATCGTGCGACCCGATGACAGTTCTTGTCCCCACCAGAG
The DNA here is from genome assembly GCA_023336095.1 of Pythium pectinolyticum. Classification (NCBI taxonomy): domain Eukaryota; phylum Oomycota; class Peronosporomycetes; order Pythiales; family Pythiaceae; genus Pythium; species Pythium pectinolyticum. The sequence continues at coordinate 5,319 of JAADWC010000250.1, read as the reverse complement.
AGGGCAAGATACAATTCTGGCCCATGAGGCCGACTATAGGATTCTAACCAGAGAGACCAATAGACCTCACTTTATCATCATCACCTCTATTGTAGCTACTCCTGTACCACCGAGTGCGGTTTTAAGGAGGCACAAGCACTTTGTCTGAGATTGCGAGTCCGTACTTTTGGTTGAACGCCGCGATATCCAAAATGTCGTCGCTTTCACGGCAAAAGTACAGCGTGCGCTCCATGTGGTACATGCCCGGGCCCTTGACGTAGTGGTATCCGATGGAATCCGGTGCGCAGCAGTCGTCGCCCCACTTGAGCCCACCGACATTGTTGTGGAAATCGAGCCAGTAGCCCTTGGCGACTTCGGGCGTCATGCCGTACTCGCCACCGGGGTTGGCCGCGTGCCACCGTGGCCGTCCTTGGAGATCGCGTGTATCCCACGGCACGACTCCTTGCCACATCATACAGTACGTTGTCGACGTATCTTCTGGCTGGGTCTCGGCCCACGGCTGCGACAGACAGTGCTTGTCGTTCATGGTCTCGACAAACTTGTCGAGAAACAAGCGATTCATCGCGTACCCGGGTCCGCCGGAATTGAAGACCCACCGATCCCACGTCTTCCACCATCGGTCCGCGATTGTCTTATCCGCGATAAAGCTGTGGATACGGTCTTCCGTCAGATTAAAGCGCTTGCCCAAATGCATCGGCTGGCGCTTGTGGTTCATGACGATCTCCGGACGGCGCAGGTACTCGCGTAGGTTATCCACGACCACGTACGCGTCGTCGTCGGCCTTGTAAAACCAATCATAGTCGTGGCGGTAGTGGTCGTGGATGTACTGTAATACTTCCCGGTGCTTGAGCCACAGGTGCCAGTAATCCGCTGGTGCATTCATCTTGATAATCGGGAACTGGGTCTCTAGTGGCGTGCCCGGGTTCACGACCATGGAGCCCGTGTCGTTGCTGAAAAACACGAGCTTGTCGCAGCGCTGGCCCCACGTGTCGGCCACGAGCTGCGCGTGGGACTTGTGGTACGGAGAGATCGTGTTGACGTAGCAGAAGATGCGTGGGTATTTTGTTGCCTGGTTGGGATTCCGCGTCGGCGCACCGCCGTCTTCCAGTGGGATCCGCGGCTTGGGGTTCACGGTCATGAGACGCAGCGCCTGATTGTAGCCATTGTAGTCGCGCTTGCACAGATCTTTCTTCTGGTAAAGCGTAAGAGAAGCGCGGTTCAGGCTGAGAAAACACACTAATACGACCAGCAGTAGCGAGAGCATCGCATGCTGCCGTCGCCCAAGCCGCGGCGTGCTGGTGGGGACCTCCATTGTCTCCCTTGTTTATATTTGTTGCGGTGAGGGCTGTGGACTGAACACTCATTTCGAGAGGAGGGCATCAAATTTGCTGTCGTTGTCAAATCTAATACCTTGCTAACATATAGCAATTGATCCTTCTTGTTTTCCCATCTTTTTGACTCTCTGTGAACTGTATAAGCGTATATTTGGTTCAATATAATATGTCTATGGATTGATGCAGATAATGTCACGCCAACTGTCATAACATTCTCCTAAATTACAGAAATAAGCTGATCCCGACGGGTTCGGCTCGTTTTCTTGGCCCGGCCTGTGCTTGGTGGCGGGTGTTTTGGTTCGGGTTCGATTTCGAACCCGGCTTGCTGTCAGTGAACTGTGTGTTGAAGAAGGCAGTCGTGGATGGAAGACGACCGCAGTGCACGGCAAGTCCTCAGTCACTAGTTGTGACTAGTAATACTGTGATAGGTCAGGCGCTGGATGGATTTACGTCACCGGTGCATATTGTAGCCATTGTGTAATGCCTTTTACGTATCGAAGTGGGCGAGAGATCAAGCCTGAGTCTCTGTGCGTGTGACTCGCTCGATTCTCTTGACCAATTGACGTCTCTTACGACAAGAAAAAATTCTGAATCAGACCATTACAGATTCCTTTGCGCAATAAAAGCCTGGCAGGCAGCTCCCCACTCGCTCTCCACTCTTCCACTCCCCAGTCTTTTTCATTCTCGAATCCACCTTGCGCAGCGCAAGACCGCTTCTTTTCCCTCGCTTCTCTCTCCGTTTCCCACCCGTGCACCATGAGCCTGACCAGTGTACACCCCCGCCACTCCTCCTCCTCTCCCACTGCCACCGCCACTGCCACCGCTGCCAAGCCAACTGCCTCTATAGCGCCGTTCCTGCGTACACTGCGCCGCATGCTCGCCACAGAGTCGACCAGCGTGCTGCGCTGGACGCCCGACGGACTCGCGATTGAGCTGCTCGATCTCGTGCGCATGGCCACGCACGTGCTGCCCAAATACTTTAAGCACGCCAACTACAGTAGCTTCCAGCGGCAGCTCAACTATTTCAATTTCCGCAAGCATGCGCGCCAAAAGACCCACGTGTGCACATTCTCGAACCCGTATTTCCAGCGCGACGCGCCACAATTGGCGAGCCAGATTGTACGGAAAAAAGCGACAGCACGCAAGAGCTCCAGTACTACGGTAGCAATGGCAGCGACTGCCAAAATGCCAGCGATGGCCAGACCAGCGATCACTATGGCAGTGTCGCGACCACACTACAAGGACACGGCGGATGGGTACTCTTCGCCCACGGACGTGGCGTTCGGTCCAGTTTCGTCCTACTACCACCAACAGCTACAGCAGCAACAGCAAATGTGCCAGCTAACGCCCATCCCGTTCCCATTCGCCTGCAGTCCGACGAATGGACGCTACACGCCCGTGCCAGTGCCGCAGCCCCCGCCACTGTCACTGTCCATGGTTGCCATGCCGCCTTCCTCTGCTGCCAAAGAGCCTGCTGCCAGCACGACGCCATCATCCTCGTTTGCGTGGCTCGATGCGATTTACGCCTCGCTGGATGCCGCATCCGCGAGTGGCGACTACTACCACTAGTTTAGTCTTTTGTTGGAAGAGGTCAATCTGTAACGTAACCCATGTTGAAGTCTATTCTGTAACCCCACATGTAACCCACATGTCACAAGCCATCAATCAATCGCACAACCAACAAAAAGTTCATTCTCTCAACAATGAACAGAGAGAGAGAGAGCTACTGCAGTCTGCCACCACGCTCCACAGCCACAGTCAAGGGCGACACACGAGACAAGAAGAACATGGCAGAACTGTCTGCCTTCCTGGCACAAAAGGCCATGGCATTCCCACCCGAGTTGCCACTTGACGAGCCGTTTGTTCTCCACCCCGCATTCTACGTGCGCGCGTGCTACGCGGACTACTTCGACCGTGCCGGGGCACAGCTCATGACCACGCGTGGCGTGACAATCACTGGCACTTCTGGTATCGGCAAGTCGGTGTTTATGGGGTATTTCTTTTTACGGTATACGCTCGCGTTTCCGGACATTACTGTGATCGCAATGGCCTACAACAAGGGCTCCGAGTTGGAGAAAGCAGTCGTGTGGGACAAACGACACCACTCCATTACGACAGTATCGCCAGAACACAACATCCAGGCGCTGGCGATGCAGTACAAGCACGACCCACAGGCGATTTTCCTAATCGATGGCGCACCGGATATGAAACCGGCTTCGTGCCATCGGTACGTCGTGTTTGCGAGTAATACAAGCAAGACGTGGATCCGCAAGATGGAACCTATCCAGTCCCATTGTATGCTAGTGATGCCTGTGTGGCACAAAGACGAACTGGTGGATGCCGTGGAGATACTGGATCTCGACACTAAGCTGGGACGCATGCCAGACGTGGACGCGTTCCCTCGTGCGAGTGACCGCCATACTCGAGAAGTACTGTACCGGTACGATGTGTTTGGGGGCGTGGCGCGTGTGTGTCTGGCGTGCAACCCCGTGTTTGTGGAGCTGCGTCTCCAGAAGCTAGAGCAAGTAGCGGCGCGGATCGATACCTCCGCCGTGCGCAGAGCAATGCGAGATTTTGGTGGTCTCACCGAGGAGGAGCACGATTGCTTGTTCCATGATGTTCCGTGGAACGACAACCTGGGGTTTTCAAGTGTCCAGATCGCGTCCCCTTACGCGAGGCAGCTGCTCAGCGAACAGCTTGGCGTTTTTGAAACGACTCGCGATTGATCAAGCAGCTTTCCTTCTGCACGCTCGTTTTGATTCCGTAGAGCGTAGAGCGTACTGCTCGTTGTGAGATTAATCGTCTATCGGACATGTAGGACATTTGTGAGTTGGCGTGCAAGTTTGAAAATGATCCCATGACGCATGGAAGACGTGGAGGATGAGATACGACATGTGCGTCTCCAGGAGCTACAGCGAGCAGCAGCGTGGGTCAAGGCTTCTGCTGTGTGTGTGCGAATGGTGATGCGGATTGGTTCGCTTGGTCTGAAAGAGAATGAGTGCGATTGCTTGCTCCCTGATGTACCGTGGAGCGACGATGTGGAGTCGCGTCCTACCATTTGAGAGGGCGGACTCTGATTGGTTCATGCAGAACTTCTAAATTCATAAATGTATCATTTTCGGCTCATTTTCGACCAATCAAAATGTGACTGATGTGATTCGACTTTCTTTGGGAGATTGATGGAATCGGACTGGAAAATGCTTGACTGCAACAGGCCGTTGCACTGGCATATTTCCAAAAAAGACTACAGTAGTGATGCAGATGACACCATCCAAGCGCAAGAAGATGAGCGATCCCCACGAGCAGCTACTACTAAGCTCTAGCTCGATGGACGTGGTGGTGGTAGAAGAGCAGTTTGTCGCCCAGAAGACGCTGCCATTCCCAAAGAAAATCCCCGTCCAATATCCGTTCCCACCCGACCAAAATGCGTTTTACGTGCGTGAATGCTACGCAGAGTACTACAATGCTATCCTGAGTCGTTTCCAGGTCACCGAGACACGCGGCGTGTCGATCACGGGCACTTCGGGTACGAAAACGATTATCGTGTACAACTTGTTTAATTGTACTACCAGGTACTGACGTCTCATCTCGGTGCGTGCATGGCCGTAGGCATTGGCAAGTCGGTGTTTCTGGCGTATTTCTTTTCACGCTTGAAGCTCGAGCCCACTGCGACCGTCATTCTGATCGCATACTCGACTCGCTCTGATGTCAAGCGCGTGGCTGTGTGGCGTCAGAACCACTTGCAGCGATCATCATCGGGCGTGGACGACATTCGCGCGTTGGCGTCCGAGTTTGAAGACGAACCGCAGGCGATCTTTTTACTGGACGGACCACCGGATATGGAACCGCCATCGAACCATCGGTACGTGGTGTGTGCGAATCCAGAGACGCAGTGGTTCCATGGAAGATGGAAAGACTATACCCACGTGACCATGTACATGGCACCATGGCGTGTGGATGAGCTGGTCGACGCTGTGGAGAAACT
>JAADWC010000249.1:0-12794 GCA_023336095.1 Pythium pectinolyticum | reverse complement strand
TTCGTAGTTCAAAGAACTACGTTGGGGGTGAATCCAAATCTTGATTGATTGAAGCGCACTGGCAACTGAAGCTCCTGCAACATTGGGATCAAAAATAGCCTTTGTGGTGCGCATGTGGTGCTCAATACTATCTTAAACTAGTACAGGCTATCCTCATGCCCGCGGCGGCGAGGGCGCCGTAAGGCGTCCCGCTATCGCCGCGCCACTGAGTACAGTCAATGAGTACTGAATTAGAAGCGTTCGGGCACTCTTTGAAACTACGCCTCCCCCACCAGAAAGGTGGGCAAGCAGTAATTTTTAACTTTGGAAACTAACTCAGGCTAATCAAATACATTTTGAGCAGAAGATTGTCATCTGGACGGGAAAAATATGTATATGGCGTCGTCTGGACGGGGAAATGCTGTACGCACCGTCACGAAAGATCAGCCCATACACGATGTTCTTTGTGTAGACTGCGTCTTCTCTGCAGTTAGAAGTATTACAGAAACACGCAGCGAAATTTACTTCACACATGAGTACTACGAAACTGATTGCGGCATAGACGAAATGGGTATGTATCACCGCTGATGAAGGCGATTATTGGAATAAACACATGATGTCTTTATCGTTCTCCCGTCGTGATTGTTGCGTGGATAGTGTGAGGCTTACACGAAAGCATCATTACACAAACCGAGATTCAGGTTGAAATTTCTCATCATCCTGATGGGAGATCCCTTCTTCAACGTCAAATTGTGAGGAGGCACGGCGTTCACGTGCAGCGAGTGGAGGAGCTCTTGCTCGAACATACCATTGTCGTCGTTCTCCACCGACTCAGCCAGCAGGTATTCGTGACGGACAACTTGTAGACGATCAGCGACTGCTGCATTGATGCGATATACCATTGGGTTCAGGGCGAGTCGGCGCTGGTGTCCCCGATGAGCTGAGCGAGCTTCTCGTAGCTCACCCGAGAGCTACTGAACTTGGCATGGATCCAGTTGCGCTGCAGCGCGTTGTTGGTCAAGTCACCGTCGTACACGTCGAGAAACGGCACATTGCCCTGGAGCGACGCGATGTGCGCCAGCAGCGCCAGGTCAAAAGCGTTCGACCTCCAGATTACTCATCGGTGGACCTCGGCATTGTCCACTTCAGCGTACATGGCGTCAATGATACGTCGAAGACTTCTTGGAATAGCACCTGGTACGAAGGTTTCATCTTCTTCATCTCCGTCACCCTCCAGGTTTGGGATAAGCATGTCAGACCCTCTCCAGCTTCCAGAAAAATTCCGCAAACGCTGACAACTCTGCAGCATTGCTCTCGTTCTCCGCGACCATCACCCGTATGTTCCCCGTCAAACGAAGCTGAGTAGACCTTTCCGGCTGGATATCCATACTGATGGTCATTGGAGCTTCGCCCTAGACGATGATACTTGCTTCTTTCAGCAGGCCACGCAAGGGCGACTGCTTGTTCACTGCACACACGGAAATCTCAACCAGCGTGAGCGGGATCTTGAATGTGGAATGCGCTGTGAGCCTCCCGTAAGTAGCAGAGCTGCTATGCTGCTGGTTTCAACGGCGATTGCGATCTTCCCCGACAGACGCACTTTGGCGAGGATGTGACGGATAAGCGAGGATTTCCTCGGGCCATAAATGACGAACAACTTTGGCACAGCTTGCAGAACCTGGTAGAAGATCGCGCGCAGGCCGAATAATTCTGGGGGGGGGGTCTCCAAGCTGCGGCAAATCAAAACCGTGCACCACTGTCGCTCCCTTCCAGTGATTCATGCAGACTCTTTCGTGTCTGGAACTTGACTTGTCTGGCCCTCCATAGCTCTGTAGCGGTGTGCGTTGTCGCGTGATACTTCGGGATAGAACCGATCCCACAAAGAATTCACATCCGTCGGCATGGAGTACACCACCAGCGTCGCGAACAGCTGTCGGAGCTGGTAGGGCATCTGAAATATAGCTGCTTCTTCCATGCACGCGATCCACTCGCCATAGTGCTCAAGATATCCGGCGTGATTAGCTGCACCATTCGTCCAATTCAATAGGCCCTGGTTGCGCACTGCCATTCCCATTCCCATTCTCAAATAGAGTGTTTTTATTGGCTTTCATGAAACCTAACCACACAGAACGATTCTCCAGCCAGAATGACTCTGGGGGGTCATTCCCAAATCAGGAATGGTTCTGTTGGTATTGACCCCGGGGCACTAAATTGTCGGGATCACAGAAATTTGCTGCCTAGAGTGGCGACCAGAAATTGGTAGTCGTACATTGTGCTTCATAATCTTTACACGGTGCTTCATACTGTAATCTTTTGGTCGATTCGTGTGGTGGTCGACGACTTAAACTACAGTAGACGATCACTGCATACTTCTTGTGGGTGGAGAGGAAAGGCAAGCGTTATCCGGGGTGTGGATATTGGCAGAAAACAACCCGATCTTTTGTTGGCAGGTTTTCTTACAAATCCCAGTCAAATAACCTGGTCATTTGTTGGCAGCTTTTCATACGAAGCCTGGAATGGGAATGGATTTACGGCTGGTCGAGCACTCCCCACAATTTTATGTGGTCCACCTCTAGAATGGGAATGGGAATGACAGTGCGCAACCAGGGCCATAACAGCTCTCAGTCGAAGAACCCACCTCTCGTTCTTCGTACCCTAGCGGAACTTCAAATAAACTCAATTGGATTCGGTACAAGAAGATCCGGCGCACGATCGGACTGTTGGTGCACTGTACTATGCACGATCAAGAGTGATGTTGTGTCGTCGTCCGGGACCAAAATCTTACGAAGACTTGCGCACTGTGAACAGTCATCTATGTGCAACATTTAAGGAAGCTGTCATGCGAACTTGCTGCCTTGCGAATGATGGTGAGTGGGAGCATGCATGGAGGGAGCAGGACTTCTTTCGGCCTGAGCAACTCTGGGAAATAATCAAAGTGTTGGTCAGTGTCAAAACGTGTGGACCACATAGGTTAGGGTTTTTGAGCCAGCGAGATTCGAAGTGGTGACCAAATCAAGAATATATATCTGGGAAGAAACTGGCCACATCTGGCTGGGGTTGAGTGACGTCAACTTGTAACAGGAAGTTTCTGCCTGAGCATGATTTACTACATAGTCTTGGGGTACCCACGATTGTCCAGTACTCTAAGACACGGAAAGCCCACCTCCTCCCCCGGTGGATTCATGCAGACCGTCACAGTGGCTGCGGGGATGAGAAAGGGATTGTTCTGTTCGTGCGCCCTTACACTTAGTGCAAACTATCGGGCCGATAATTGTCGGGGCGGGTTCGCTTGAGTACGTTTAAAAAAAAATCTTGAATCGGGTAATATAATGTATGTTACCCGACCAAAAAAGTTTCCTCGTTCAAACCCGCGGCGGGAAAGAATCTTTCAGCGCGAAGTTTGGGCGGGAATGCTATGATATCCAAGATGATCTGACCTCCACATGACCGCTTCTATCATACCAAAGTCATTCAAATTTATGGACACTTGGAGATATTTTCACACCGCTTCATTTGTCACGCACATACAAAGCGATCGCATCAGGCAACAATCGTCACTACGCGCATACTTGTGCACCATTTTCCGATGAATGTCATCACAGAGGAAGCGAAAACCAGTGTAACATGACCAAACATTTGCTCATTATTATTCCGGTAAAAACTTGTCTAGAACTCTGGCGCGCTCTACGTTCCACTCCCCGACGCAGTGTTTTGTCCAAGGACGATTTGATGCAGTTCTCTGCATAAAACACACACACCAGCAAGCTACAGTTGTGACCGTCCAGTTGCTCGGGATCGTGGCAAATATCAGCGGAGTACGTCTTGTCTCCGTCGCTCATCATTGTCGCCAGGCGTGTCGCGTTGTCTTTCAGAGCAACCTTGGACGGGCCCCGTGGGACGCTGTCGTAGGCGATGACTTTCCATATAATCCGATCTATGGCAATACACACCCAGTGGTTCTTGTCGAGATGGATCGGGATAAACACTTACGACGCCATGCTTGTGGCTGCTAGAATGGTGACTCGAGCATTGAGGGTCTTGTGGACTCGGAGGGCGAGACGGGATGACCACAATGATGACCCCATGATGACGGTTGTTGGGCATTTCCCTCTTCAACGTGCCGAAGTTCGACTCCAAGCAGTTGTTCGTGTTGCCACATTACCACATCGAGTTGGTCTCCATGAGAGTGTGCTGGATGAACTGGCCTTTTTCACTTTCGTCCGTAGTCATAAGGGAGCAAAGCTGGTAATTGTGCCTACACGTCATGAACACAAGATGTGAGACTCGATGACCACAACATGATCGCAACGTGATCATCACACGATCACAACATGGCAAGCGCATGACTGCTTACACGTCGACGTTGTGCGTGCAGTCGATAAGGATGACTTGTGGGAACCGCTTCGTCAGTTGCCGCATGAATTGACTGGTGACCGATATCGTTGCCGTGTGACCATCGGTGTTGGAGGTAGCGCTGAAAGCGTTTCCCGGCTGATCCTCATGGAATTAGACGAGAAAGTCTGCCACGCGCACGTCTTCACTCACGTCACCTTGTCTCTCTTTCTTGAATGCCGCAATGATGTTGTGCAACGGTTCTTGTACACCGACACCAAGTAGTCCAACATCTCCACAGGCTTGCCCTGCCCTCGAATCATCAACTCGATGTCTCGCCGGATGGGATCATCCAACGCCAAGATACGATTGTGGGCATACCCGTCAAACACCTGCTGGGACACCACGTGATTGTGGTAGAATCGCCCCGAATTCACTGCGGTGACCCAATCGCCAGCGTACTCGACGACTTCAGCGACGAGCCGGTAGCGGCAGCCGGTAGAGCGTAAGTGCGTCAGCGGTCGAATACCTTTGCCACGAGACGCGCGCTTGCCGCCGTGCGTACACAAGAACGTCCGCCACCACATGAGACAATACTCGGGTAGTGGCTCTTGCATTCGAGGCCGTCGGAACCGTTTCGCTGGAGCCTTCATCCCAGCGGCCAGAGCAGACGCGCGCGCCACCTGCAGCTCTATCAGCTTGTTCTTGTACGCAGCACTCTTCCCTTTCAGTTTTTCGTTCCGGCGTGTGACGTTGTTGCTGTACTTCGTGTACAGCCGCACGAAATTCTTGTGCTCGTATGCTCTCTTGTACACGAGAAAATCGCCCCACGATCGATGGATCTCCTTGAAAGCTGGGGACTGAACAGTGTTGGCTCCATCGGGAGGCGGCTCCGAGAACGCAAGACGAGTAGACGCAGCCACCGACTTGAGCTCGTCACCCGATTCCGGCTCACCCCAGAACGGGTAGTCGATCTCCACGGTCTCTTCTTCTTCATCGTCCGAATCGTGGTCTGCCGCCGCGTGTCCATCATCGCCGTCGCTGTCATCCCCGCCTGATCCGTCCGAGCCTCCCTCGCTGGCAAGAGGCAAAGTGCGCTGGCGTTTCGTGTCGGTTGGGCCGCGCGAGGAACCGGCGGATCGACGTTCCACACCTTTCTTGGGCACGCCCGCTTGCTTGCTTGCTGTTGCTGTTCCTCGTACTAGTCTCCAAAGTGAAATGACAGGTCACAACCGTCCGGGGTGCCAGAGCGCGACACGTATTTTATGCGACAGGGAATCTTTCAGATAAGCAATTATTCACGAGCTTCGGGGCATTTCCACAATTTAAAGAGAATGACCGCACCATGATCGCCACAATGACCCCCAGGGGGACAAATGCAGTGGACCACACTAAAAAAACATGACCTGTAACCACTTCGTTGTTATAGAACGAAACCAACACTGCTCGCACTCGTTGCAACAACTTATGGATGTTGCGATAATCACGGTCTCATTGTTCCCGGTCACAACGCTGGCAACACAGATCACGCCATCCGTCAGCCCTTTCAGGTGACACGCATCCAGGAAAATCATTGGGAGGCAGTTTGATACGATCCTCCCCATTATTCCGTAGCACACAAACGCAGACTGAAACTCGACCGTAGTCTCACCACTCTCGCTGATGCGCTGGATAACAGAAGTGTCAACATCTGTGCCTGGGTTGCTGTCTTTCATTGCTGCTAGTAAAGGCCGAATCTTCTTGAAGTTGCTTAGTAAGTCTGCTGTGGCAAGGTTGTGCTGGGTCTGTAGAGCGCGATGTGCGTTCGAATACGGTACGATTTGCCCCATCGTACTCTTGGCTGCCTTCATGATTTCTTTGACTTTTAGTGACTCTGTGGTGGCCGCGTACTGCTTGACTATCGACTTCAGAAACTTGGTAGACATCCGCCGATTGTTGCCTACGTTGTCTTCACCGGTCTGGTTGTAGTTCCATGACTTTGTAACTCGAGCTAGACCATCCTTCCTCGTGCGAGCTTCAACTCTGAACTCACATGCAACATGTGAGTTACACACGATGTGCAGTCGACTCGGTTTGTTCGTCTTCAGCTTGACATCAATGCCATTCTTGCTACAGTGATCACGCACGACGTTCTTCAATTCTTCAGTAGAGTCAAAAGCTTTGTTGGACACTGCATCTTCAAGCTCGGTGTCGTGGTAGGCATACCCGAAAGATCCGATCTCGTCTTTGCCGTGCAAAAAAATGCTGCTGAGTAGATGGAGCCTATCGCCCGCTTGCACAGTGAATACACTTTTGAACGGCCACTTTGCATGTGTCTTGCAAAAGAAACGCAACCGCTTGTTCTGGTTTTAGTGGCCTTTGACAATTCGATACCCAACTGCATTCTTGCACACCGCAAAAGCCTGCAAAATTTTCGTTCGATTGGACAACCACTCCCCTCCCTTGCCAATGTCAGCATAGGCACTATCAATGGCTTCACCACTATCACCATGAAGATCTGCGTCTGATGGTGGCGTGCTGCAGTGGAATGCAAAGCTCACTCGTGATGGGCGGTGGGATGGATCCATCGTAGGCAACCGATAGTGGCACACAGCAGTGGCACTCAGCAGTAGCACGCAGCAGCAGCACGCAGGAGCGGCAGCACACAGGAGCAGTAGCACACAGGAGCAGTAGCACACAGCAGCAACACACAGCAGCAACACACAGCAGCAGCACGGCAGGCACTCAGGATCAGTAAGTAGCACACAGCAGCAGGCAGCAGCAGCAGCACACAGTAGCAGCACACGGGAGCCAGCACATAGGGCCAGCAGTACACAGCGGTAGCACACGGTAGCACACGGGAGCAGCAAACAGCAGCAACAAGAGCGAATAGGCAGTGGAACACAGCAGTATGATTGTCAGTGTGCGGGACGAGCAGCACCCAGGACACAGCAGCAGCACGAGCGAGCGGGAGGAGGAACAGCATTAGCCGCACACAGCACACAGCAGCGACAGCATCAATATTTGAGTCGCACTGATAGATCAGAAGTCGGACTGCACTTCAATCACCATCAATGGGAGAACATTCACCGCAGTGCAGTGTATCATAATGTGTAGCGTGTATTATACGCTACACTGTATGATGCAGTCGTCGGCCTTTTAACTCGAGTTGAAGAGTGCATGAAGGTGGGAAAAGCGAACTGAATGTACCAGCAGCCAGTCACAAATTGTTTAAATGCGATGTACGTAGTCGATACAATTGCGTTGTATGAGCCTTGGCAACTGTTCCGTTTTGTGCTTTGTCACTTTGTGACTCTAATCACAGCCCCGTCACTATCCCGATGGAAAAGCCTCATCGCCTGGAGTCCAGCACACAAAGTGTACGGTGCAGAGAGCCCCCGCCTCATGGACCACCGCCTCATGGGAGTCGCTAAGAAGCAGGCAAACTCGGGAGCAGGTGTACATAAACGGGCCACTTAACCATACAAACAAGAAGTCAAACAAGTAGAGAAGTGACCGTTGTTCCCATTCCGTCTACCAGCCTGGTAATCAGGTTCATCAGGTGGCTGATGCGTGAAGATCTTTTCAAATCAGAACCCAAACTATTTCTCATGCACTGCAGATGCTTCAACAGCAGCAATCGCAGCGAGCAGAGAAAATAATGCAGCTTGCTTTTGCTTTTGCTTTTGCCGACATCTTTACTGCAAGGCGGTGTCCTATTCTTAAATGCTCCAGAAGAGAGCTCTCAGCTTTCCCGACTCCTTACAACGTGCCGTGTTTCCCTGGGCGAGTCGTGAACGGTGTAGTGGTTAGATTTTAACCAGCAAATTGTCGCAGTCCACAAAAAAACATCGCACAATCGTACTCTAGAATGGAGGAAAAGGTCAAAACAGACACACTTTGGTTATGAACATATTTCAGCTTTGGGCAAGAACATCCGAACGTACCACTCTGAGAACACCACCAGTCCAGTCTGCACTGGACTCCAGACCTTGCGCACGCACGATAAAAATAGTGTCCACGTAAACAATAGGGGAGAATTCAGAGAGCCACTAGTCTCTCTCCGATCGAGCGGAGAAGAATTTGGAGCAGCAATGGAGCCGAGCTCACGGCGGAGGAGCGGCGCGATATTCGCCAAAAAACCATGGACGGAGGGATACGTGGTGCTTGAGCGTGTTGTACATGACGGCGCTGTAAGTGCCCTCGCGAGTATCGCTGCATCGCAGGAATACACCCCGATTTTCAATAGAATCTACACCACGGAGAATGACAACAAGCGCCTAATGGCAAAAATCAACATCGAAGAAACGAGAATCCACACATATTTCAGCGAGTTGATTTGTAAGATATACTCTGATTGGCAGCTGTACAAATGGACGGCAATCAAATCACTACCAGGGGGAATTGCGCAAGACGTCCACCGTGATTTCCCAACGTTTGAGACAGCACAGGCCCTCATCACGAGAAATTGGGTACAAGGATCTCTCTTTGTGGCGTTGTCGAACAACACCTTTCTGGGTGTTTTTCCACAGTCGTTTGCCGGGGCCGTGTATGAAACCAAGAGGACCCGTGTTGAGCTCAACCAAGGCGACGTCATCTTTTTTAGGGGTGATTTAGCGCATGCTGGAGTCAGCTACGAGACCGAGAACACCAGAATCCACTGTTACATACGCGTGCGCGGAATCGACCACCAAGATGACTCTGTGATATAGCGCCACCACAGTTCAGCACATCGCTCACCTTTGAGGCCCAAGATGAAGGTTGAAGGCAGATAGGAAGAGAAGCGGAACAGATTGGTAGTAGTCCGGGTCGAAAAGCCGGCTTCGTTTGGGTCACAGACCCGCCGCTGGGAAGTCCGCTTCCCGGTAGTCAGTCCCTAGAAGAGGGTCCTCCAGTGACAGTCAGTCACTGAAAAGGGGTCCCCGAGTGACAATTCGACACTGTACACAAAAACACATGTCATAAGGCAGTATGGGTAGGGTAGACTATTTGGTACCTGTGGCGACTATGAAAACTTCAGAATTTCCCGAGAACTGCTCAGCTACATCTACAGCAGCCGCTGCCGTGACCAAGACACTGCCAAGGTACGCCATCCGTAATGGAGTTGCTCTTAGTGGATCCCGCTAGCCTGTGTGTATTGCATTAGCTAGTTGTGTGTGGTATTTGTGTGATATTCCTGCAAGTCAAATCCCCCTCAAATCCCTGCCCCTGCTAGAGGACTTGGTTCACTAAGTCCAACGGCACTCCATTTTCCCCTCTGCATTCACCGGCTTGCTCGTAGTGCACTTCATATTAACCCTTTCGTTGCCGAATTTAGACTTGACGTTTGTATACCTGTATTTCCATACTGAAGGCCTTAAATAACGATAATTTGGTTATTTAAGGCCCTTCCCCGAACTCACATATGAGTTTTCGACCAGCTATTTTGTTCGAGTCGGCGCCCGAGCCAGCAACGTCATGCTGATGGTACGTCCAAGACGTCGTGGTTTTGGTGGGCGCGCCAGCAAGATCGTGGTGCTGTCACGCCCACCAAGTGCGTGCAGTAGCGGCTCCGTGTTTGTGTGCTGTTTGTGGTGCTGGTGTCGTGGGCGCAACGCCGCCGTGCCGACCAAGGGACCCGCACGCCGCCACCGCCGTACCATCGAGCCACTGCGATATTGGTGGGCGCAACCATATGGATGCCATTATTAGCGTTAATAAACACGAAGGTGGCTACCTACCTACTACTGTCTGCTATGTTATACAATCTCATGGTGCCTCCGCTTATGACTCGTGCGGTGGTGTGCTGTGCCTTGGTGAAGTCGGTTGAGGCGGGTGAGGAGGTCCATCGGTGGGCGTCGTTGTGTCCACGTTGTGGTGCTGTCGTTGGGTAGGTGCTCGATCAATGCCGCGTAGAGGTGAGAGGCTGTGTCGGTCGACGTAGTAGTGCATCTCGTGTCCATGGCGTGGTTCGCCAGGAGATCTGCCATTTTGTTGCCGTTCCGGAGAGTGTGGTGGAGTGTGTAGACTGGTAGTTGTCGGAGCTGGTCCTGCGTCTGAATGCAGAGGGCTCGGAGGGCGTGGTTGTGGCAGTGTGCCACCCCGGTGGCCTGATCCAAGATCAGTTGGCTGTCTCCGATGATTTGGATGGGCGTGTGCTGACCGGCGTACCTGCGGGCGCATTCACGGACTCCGCGGAGGAGTCGAGTGTGTTCCGCTGCATTGTTGGTCTGGTTGTCCCCCATGTAGTGGGCATCCCACCAGACGATCTCCCACGTTCCGCCGTCCTTGGCTTCAAAGATGACACTGCCTGTGCCTGTGTGGCCCGGGTTGCCGCGGGAGCCTCCATCGAAGCTCAGCCGCACTCTTTCCTGTGGTGTGGCGTCTTGTTGTGGGTCTTGGTCAAGGCGGTGGCGGATGGCGTCGACGATCTCTCCGCGGGCGCGCGTGTCTGGGTCGTTCTTGAGCCCGTAGGCGATGGCGTCGAGCTGGTTTGCTACTGTGGCCGTCACTATGGCAAGGTGCTCCTGGAGCGACGGTTTTTCTGCGTTGAAAACGGCGGCATTGCGTAGCAGCCACAATTGCTGGGTTGCGCTGGCGGTGACCACGCGCCACACATCGGTTGTAGTCCGCGCGATCAGGTGCGCGTGTCGTGTGATTTGTTCCAATTCCTGGCGCAAAGCGGGTGCTGTGTCGGGTGGACTGGGACCGAAGATGCTGGCTGCTGCTGCCGTTGGTGTCATCGCTGTTCCAAGTGCGGGCTGCCACCTGCGGAGGAGTTGGGTCCAGAAAGCTTGTGCTCCTATGCAGTCCCAGAGAATGTGCGTCTCGGTGACTGGTTCGTTGTGGGCACAGTATGTGAACGGACACGGGAGTCTGTGGCCGTCGCGGTCTCGAAGATTGAGTGCCCCGAGGGTCAGGCGGTAGTAGAGGAAGTGCTGGTAGGCTGTGACTCCCCATGGCTGACGCTGGAGTCGTGCCAACCCCGCTGCTTGGAGTGGCGTTGCGAGTACTGGGTTCACGAGAAGTTGGCGCTGGAGTCTCACGATGGCTTTACCGATGCCTACCTGTTGGTCGTGCTGTATGATGCACGAGTGCTTATTGATGATGCCTCGTAATGTCGCCGTTCTGTGTACCCGAGATACAGCCAAACTCATCATGGTAGGGCCGTGTGGGCGCAACCAAGCTGCTGCGATTTTGGTGGGCGCGCCAGCGTGATCGTGGTGCTGGCACGCCCACCAAGTCCGTGCAGTGGCGGCTTTCGCGTCGTGCTCCGTGGCTCCTGTTGCTGCCCACGTTGCTGCCGTGTCGCCGCCACCATCCAGTCGCCACTGCTAACCCCGATTTGCCGCCGTGCCACCGGCGTACAACCAAGCCGCTGCGATTTGGTGGACGTGCCAGCGTGATCGTGGTGCTGGCACGCCCATCAAGTGTCTGCAGTGGCGGCTGCTGCGTGCCGCGTTGCGCGCTGTTGTTTTCGTTGCTGGTGCTGCTGATGCAGCGCCGCTGGGACCGCTTTTGCCGCCGTTGGAGCGTCGACGTCATTGCCACGACCACTACAGTACATTGAGGCCACCACACAGAAAGAGACAGGAGTAGAGACTACATATATTGATTGATTTACACACAATGCTGTCTGTTTTCTGACCCTACGGCATTACAGTGAACGAGAGAAACGAACGCGGTCTTTTGTTGGCAGGTTTTCATACAAATCCAAGTCAAATTGGACCAGCGTTGTTTCCGTCGTTCACTGTATGCGGATTGCGCTGATGTCTATAGGCGTCAGCGCAAAGTTCTGGATGACAGTGCAAACTGCACTGTGCAAGACATTGTCATCCCGAATGTTCGATTCCTGTGAGTGGTGAGTAACTCAGTGTGTCACACTGCCTCAAAACGTCCCTGTTATAATCTATATTGGTCCCCTGAAATGCGATCATTTCCATTCATGACTGAGTGTGTAAGTCAGTAGGACGATGAAATACATGTGAGAATGGCTCTATCTTCGTGAATACAGATTATATGACCACATCACTACTGATTTACCGTAACGAGCGGAATTTCGTGGTTTTCGCTCGTTTCCCATCGTGCCATCTGCTTTTTTCTTGGGTTCACGTCAAAGAGAGGAAACATAACCAAAAACACGAAAAAATACAGGTTAGCTTTCAAATTTACGTACACCTCGGGAAGTTTTCACTGAACTATCGCTTTCTATTGGTCTAAAAGAACCACATTCCAGTCATTTGATGTCCTTTCCCACGCTCATCTGATCCGATAGTAAAGCCCTTAACAAGCAGTCTCTGAGTCAACTAGACCAGAAAGGGTCGATTTGCGTAGGTGCCCAAAAAAAAATCCGGAAATGCTCCATTCTCAACGGTTGATGCATGGCTGGAAAGAGCATAATAAAATACGCATGTTGGCGAAGTTTCGTACGGAGACGATAAGTGTGGGCGTCGAAAGCATATATGCAGAGTACGCGTCCATACAGTCTCCTATTGATGCTCCATTCCCAAATTTTCACATTTGAC
>JAADWC010000248.1:0-12802 GCA_023336095.1 Pythium pectinolyticum | reverse complement strand
GCCCGCCGTGGCGCTCCATCCGTCGGGAGGCTTTTTCGCGGGCCAGTCGCTGAATAACCAAATCGACGTGTACACGGCACGCGACAAGTTCAAGATCCAGCGTAAAAAAGTGTTTAAGGGCCACTCGAATGCCGGGTACGCGTGCCAATTGGGCTTTTCGCCGAATGGCCAGTTCTTGGCATCGGGCGATGGCGAAGGCAAAGTGTGCTTTTGGGATTGGAAGTCGACCAAGATGTACAAGAAGCTGCGCGCCCACGACCGCGGGCCGTGCATGGGCGTCGCGTGGCATCCACTCGAGCCCAGCCAGGTCGTGAGCTGCGGATGGGACGGACTGATCAAGCTGTGGGACTAGTTTTTTTTCTCCCCTCAATCAGTAGGAAACTGAGGAGGTCAGTAGTCAGATTAGGATTCAAAAATATAAAAAGAAGAATGCAAAAAAAATCCAAATGAGCTGCTTACTCGTCGTCGTCCACGTCAAACGCCACGTAGACGCTACGTGTGTGACAGCGTGCGGCAAACGCAAACACAAGCGACAGGACGCGACTGTCCAGCTCCCCCACACGCAATGGGTTGCCTGTGGTTGCTGCTGTTGCTGACGCCGCCGTCGTCGTGACGCTCAGCAGCGCAAGTTTGGCTGGTAGATCCAGCGGCATTTTGCGGGCGTGGATGGGCGTAGAGCCACGCTCCGAGATACAAAAATGGGCCAAGCCATCCATTGGAATCGCTGCGTCAAACGAGATGCGCACGAACAGCGTCTTCAGTAGAAAATTGGTCGCCACGACCGTTTCCAGTGCCGTTGCCAGTGGTCGTGGGGCGGCTTTGCAGCCTTTGAAATACAAATTGAGCACCTGGAGCTGCTGGGTCATGGGGTGCGTTTGGTCGCACAGCGTCTGGAAAAACGAATGCGTGTCCTGGTGAGTAGTCTCTCCTTCAAGCTCGACGTTGCTAAACTGGAGCGTGGTCAAGTGGCGACACCACCCTTTCTCAAACGCGCGGACGATCGTATCCAGCGAGTGGAGCTTTCCACCTCTGGTGATATGGAGATCTGTGAGCTGCGGACATGCGCGGAGCACGTCGTGAAGCCACGCGTCCATGGGAACAGCACAGTCCTGTAGGAACAAGCGCAGCTTCGTGACGCCCCCTCCAATGAGACCGAGCAGCGCCAAAACTGCACGCTTGTTGCCGTCGTCCATGTTGTGGAACGTAACGTCGGGGATCGCGCGTACACCTTGTCTCTCTCTCAAGCGACCGTGTTTGGCGACCATAGAATCATTTCCAGGTAGCAAATCGTCGCAATGAACCCACGCGCGTCCCGAGCCTGGTAGTAAAACACTTTTGAAGGACAGATCACGGCTGTAGTCCTCTGGAAGACACCGCACGACTTGGGGATCCAATAAGACACGAGTTGCCTGGCTGGACTTGAAGGAAGCGGACGGGGAGGAGTGTGGAGGAGGCGTGAGCTGGAAACGAGACGCAGTGATAAACTTATGGCCACTGGTGGTGGAAGTTGTTTCATAGCTGGCGCTGCCGTCCTGATCTGGCATGACGACAAACGCGGCTGGATCAGCCTGCTCCAGTACGTCCCGCATTGACTCGACGTCTTCCAATTGCAGATCATGTGCGTTCACTTGGATCGTCGTGATGCGGTGCGTGGCGTGGCGGCTAAACAAGGCAAACGCGATCCAACGCCACCGAAACGCACGGTCGTCGCGGGTTACGGGAGGCTTGTGCTCATCTTCTGACAGTCTAGAATTCACAGCCACGAGCCACACAGATTGGCTGGTGTGCAGCGATGAGTAGATCGCCGCGATTGCGCGACGACTGGTTAGGGAGCTCCCGATGGCAACGGCTTTGGCAGCGCCTCGCCGTGTGGTTGGCGCTCTCATGGAAGATACAGCGTCCATCATCATCTGAAGCCCGACTGTGAGCTGCGTCGCGTCGATATCATCCGTGTCCGTGCCGTAGAAATGAATGCGATTCACGTCCACGCCACAGCAAACGATCTGCGTGAGATACAAAAAGTTCTTGCACGACTGTACGGTACCCACCCGGTAGCTTGGATTCACTTCCGAGAGACGCAGCAGCGGCTTCCAGTCGTCACGTCGCAGCATTGAGGCGCTCGATGTGGACTGCGCGTGCTGAATGGACGCCACGTTCAGGATCTGACGCAGTTGCTGCGTGGCATCACCTTGCAGGAATGACAATCGCACAGGAATCACGAGTTGGTCCCGCGCCACGGGCTTCGGTTGGAAGTAACGATGCGTCATCCTTTCTGCGGCAGCGTATGCCACTTCCAAACGCGTCCGTATCGCGTTGTACCCGGGGGATCCATTGCTCTCTAGCCCTCCGACGACCACGCGCTCACACCACTCATCAAAATGAGCTGCTGGGTCTGCGGCATCATCAATAAAGCGGAACTGGCAGCCCAGCCGCAGCACTCGACCAACCGAAGAAAGCTGCAGATGCGGCGCAAAATCCGGCCACGCGATTGCGAACGCCTGCGTCCACGCGTCGTAATCGATCTCGCCCACGAGCACAAGTAGCTCCAGCGCCTCCAGCGGGCGAGGGTCCACACGTAGATCCTCGGCGTCCAAATAAATGTACAGCGTCTTGTGTGGATCCTCAGAGTACTTGTTGACGTGGGTTGTGAGGCACAACACCAGCAGCCACGGCTGTAGTGCGTCGACAAGCTCCTTGCTCGTAGGGATGATTCCCGCCATTTCCCCTTTTTTGGTTTTGCACTCACCAAACAAATCCTGAAATTATTGCAATGTTCGATCATTGCAAACGCAATATATTGCCAATAATCGTACTTAGGACAAATGCTTTTTGTCCATCATGCTCTTCATCACGGGCGGTCCTCATGGTCTTCATTGCCCTCATCCTACTGCCGTGCTACGGCTGCCATTGGTACTGCCAACAGGACGCGTAGCCTACTAGGCCTCCTAATCATTGATCATGTCTCGCCGCTTGTCGCTCATGGTCACACGATGCGCGCTTCTACGACGACGATCTCCGCGCCTGAGCCACCAAATAAGATGTTGTATTCGCCGTTTGTAAACTGGCGGTCCCAGTTCAACTTCGATGGGATCCCCCGTCACGGGATGGTGTCGAGTGAGTCGACTCGTCACAGATTTAGCCTGTTTACAGTACACCCACATCAAAATGGTGGACCATATCATTTCTACTGATCCGTGTCTGTTTTTTTTTGCCATTTCGACTAACACGAAACCAGGTACAATCAAACCGTCATGGCCTCACTTGCTCATCCTGAGCATGTCATCGCCACCGCTGCGGTTTACGTCCCGGCCCCCGTGTAACGTAACGACTGAGCTTTTGCTCGCTTTGAGGACCACGCGAGATTGGCTTGGACCGCGTCCCAGATATTTGAGTCCTGTTCAAACACAAGCGGCAGTTGCGATCGCCGTTTCTCACGTTTTGCGTTTGTTGTTTTGTCTAGGGTCTCATTGCTCATTCATTTTGTTTTGCTCCCATTGCGGAACAAACCGAAAAAAACGCACGAAACAAAAGACACAACACAACAGCACCCACGCCACCAAGAACCCGAGGCCTTTTTACGATGGCTGGGAACAAGCAACCAGGCAAAGAGCACTCGCGCCGACGAGCGGCAGCAGGCACAGCGACAACAACGGTAGTGTCACTGCGGACCATCAACAGCAACAACGGCCACAACAGCAGCCACTGAGTTGGAGTGCGCCAACTGTCGCGACCGCATGCGCGTGGTACCGAACACCACCGAGACGCCCAAGCGGCGCCGACCAGTGCACCAAACACGCACGGTGATTCGAGGCGACGGCACAACGTCCTGCATCCGCTGCCACGCTCTGTTCCACACCAAGTGTCTCGTTGCGCAGCTCAAAGGGGAACCAGTGCCAGTGCCGTACGAGTGCGTCGAGTGCATTCGCGGCGACACGGTGGAGCCACGGCTCACGGCGGTACCCGTCGTCCAATGGGACGATGGCGAATCGACCGAAGACGACGAAACGGTTCCTCCTCACAAACGGCCACCCGCGGCGAAGCACCAAACGAAGCGAGCGCCACCGATTAAGCGACGAAAGGTGGACCCACCGTGTGTTGAACCGCTGGGTGCGACGAGCGCTGCCCCACCTCCACAGACGAGAGTTCCGTGGTCGTCCGACGAAATCGCGATGTTACTCAAGGCTGTGCGCATGCTGCCGTCCGTACCAAGACCGACGGCGTCACAAGTCGCAGATCTGTACAATACAGTGGCGCATCAGCAGCAACGGCCTGGTCGCGAGGTTGATGATGTGGCTACTCAAGCTGCGCAGAGAGGGCTGGAGCTGCTAGCGTCGGAGGATGACGCCGCCACCTCTGACCGCCACGACTGTGGACACGCGACGACAGGACTGCCAGGAGGATCGTTGACCGAGGTGATCGAGGCGGTCGTGCAAGCCGATCGCCGTCTGCGTAAGTGAGCACAAGAAAGAGAGGAAAGAGGAATGAACACAATGTGTGTAGTCGTATGGCAGCTTTTTATGTGTGAAATGTCAGTGAATAACGTAAAAGTACGAATGTTTTCGCTGAAAACCTTCACTTCGCCATAAATGAACTTCAACTTCACTTTCGCGCGAAAACTCAAACGACAACAATCCGAAATTTTAGAGCTTGATTGTTCCAATGAATGAGTGAATTGCGAGTGAAGGGCGAGAACCCCAATTATAACAGACATTTCAGAACTTGCTGGTCGTGCATGGCCAGTATCGGCTTGTCCGTCTCGGCGCCGGGTGGCCGCTTGATATCAGGATTCATGAACGGCGGGTACTCGACCTCTTCCTCTCTTCCCGCCCAATCAAAGTCCAACACGACCACACGCTGCCGCTGCCGGCTCTACATGATGTTCCCATAGAAGTCCCCATGGACAAACCCGTGTTCTCGAAGTCCATGCGCAAGAGCAGCCAGTTGCGCTTTCGTTTCTGTATCCGCCAGCGTGTTGTTCCTGGTGATACAGCTTAGGTGCAAACTGTCGTGCGTGGCAGTACTCGTGGACTTTTGTGCCGTAGCCCTCCGACGACCACACGCTCGCACCACTCGTCAAACTGATTTGCTGGGACCATCAAAAAAATGGAACAGGCAGCCAATCCGGCGCGCTCGCTCAACAGAAGTACACGCAAGACCTGGTGCGTCCTCTGACCACGCGTTCTCCATCGCATGCGTCTACGCGACGTAATCGATTTCGCACACAAGCACAAATAGCTCCGGCGACGTGTCCATGCCATGGATGTAATGCGTCTTGTTGTGAATCGGGGTTACTAGGTGTAGTACCCATAGGAAGTAAACGTAACCCGTGACAGGCGGGGCCAGAATGGCACCGGGGACTCAGGGGGTTGGGCTTGGTTGCACCAGCGCCAACGCTGGTCTCCTCCAACCAAGCCCCGTCTCCCCCTGCACGCCCTATATATATTAGATCCACTATAGAATACAAACTCCTAGTTGTCCTGTGACTGTACCTGCGAGGATTGTCACACTGGACCCATCCAGTCCGACACGTCTTGTCTGGATCCTCCGAGTAACACTCGTTGACGTGGGTTGTGAGGCACAACACCAGCAGCCATGGCTGTAGTGCGTCGACAAGCTCCTGGCTCGTAGGGATGATTCCCGCCATTGGACGCCTACCAAAACCATCTTAGATGTTTATTTAAAAATCGACCTTCTTAAATTTATTCGACCTCATCAAGTCAACCAAAATATGCATTCTCAAAAGGTGTAGCCATCTTAAATTGTGGTGCAAGTTAAGGGGTCTCATAGTATATCCAAGTTATATTTTCTGTCGTTGCTCAATAAAGAACCCCTATATTTAAGTTGACATAGATCTCGTGAGACCTCAAAAGGGTCTCACGGATTTAAGTCACCTAACCCTTACTGCATCGTATCATGGAGGTGACATAGATTGTCGGTTTGGACCGATCTAAGATGGTTTTGGTAGGCACCCATTTCCCCTTTTTTGGTTTTGGTTTGGCACTCACCAAACAAATCCTGAAATTATTGCAATGTTCGATAATTGCAAACACAATATATTGCAAATAATCGTACTTAGAAGGATATACACTCTACGCCTGGTTACTGTCGTCAGTGTCCACCATCGTGAATCACGATTGTGGACACTGACGACAGTAACCGGGCGTAGAGTGTGATGGCGATCACGATTCGGTGATCGCCATCACGCGTGGTCCTCATGGTCTTCAACATCCGCATCCTACTGTTCATCCTCATCATCATCGTCGGTGTCGTCGTCCCTAAAATAAATGAATGCGTTGCGCGTATAACATTGCGCCGCGAAATGGAAAATCAACGAGAGTACGTGGCTGTCCAGCACGGGGAGCTCATTGGTCCCGTTGACGCTCAGCAGCGCCACCTTTTGGCGTAAATCCAGCGGAAGCTTTTGCTCAGCGACTGCCGTCGTGCCGTCTTCGTGGATGCGAAAGCCAATCACGTGGTCCAGTGGCGTGTAGTCACTAAAGTGGAGCTCGATGTGGACGTCTCGCAGCCGTGTGTTGGTCTGGAGCATGGATACGATCTCGGGGCCAATGCACTGTGGTGGTGCTTGCCAATCTTCCGACCGTAACCGTAGGTCACGTAGTTGCTGGGCCATTGGATGGTGTGGGTCCGCTAGCTTTCGGAAAAACGAAGAGGTGTTGGTCGTGTTGACCACACTGATATCATTCAAGTCGAGCCGCCACAAATGGCGTACAATGCCCCGTTCAAACGCCGCAGTGATTGTGTCCAGCGAGTTGAGTTTTCCGCCCAGGGTAATCTCCAGCTCTCCCAGCTGCGGACACGCCTCCAAGATATCGCATAGCCAGGCATCAATGGGCGTGGAGCACGTCACGTATCCCAACGTTACGGTCTGGACACTACTTCCGACGAGGCGTAGAAGTGCCAAGACAGCGTCCTTGCAGCGGTCGTTGACTGAGCCAAACGAAAGCTCTGTGATACCGGTACTTCCAGTCTTAGACTCGTACGTACTAGTGTCGATCTGGCGGAAATGATACACGCTGGTGTCGTCTTGCCGCGGAACCCACGCATGACCCCAGCCTGGAAGCAAGACGCTGTGATGGCCACTCGCTGCTGTAGTTGTGTTCGTGTTCTGGTGGAGAATGCGCACGTCCTGGAGAGGAAGCTCTAGCTCTTCAGTGGAACCAGTTGCCTCGGACAACGATAGCCGGAAGTGCGTGGACGATACAAACTCAACCTGGCTCACTGACGACGATAGGGCGCCGCACGGCTGCTCTGCGCCAACCACGACGAACGTGGCTGGATCTGGATGCTCGAGGACGTGGCGCACACACTCGATGTCTTGCATCTCCAAATTTCCCGAGACAAAATGGATTGAATCCAAGCGATGCGACGCATCACGGCTGAAAATGGCAAACGCCAACCAGCGCCACAGAAATGCTCGGTCTTCAAGACTCACAGGAGGCGTCTCCGCTTCCTCCAACGCTTGGGCATTCAGTGACACGGCTTGTACCGACTGACTCGTGAGCAGCGCCGAGTAAATCGCAGACGCCGCACGACGACTGAGGGTCTTACCATCCCCGCGACTTTTCCCAACTTTGTTCGCGTGTGTAGACGAGCCCAAGATCGATTGAAGACCAGCCACGAGCTGTGCATCTCGTATGTGATCGATATCAGCGCCATACAACTGGATCTGATCCACGTCCACCCCACAACGGGCGATTTGGCTCAGATACAAAAATGCCTTGGGTGTGAGTGGGTCAATCGGCGTGTAACCATGGCCTCGCACCACTTGAACCACACGAAGCAACGGCGTCCAGAGTGTCGATACTACACTCGTGTCGTGGAGGTGCTGCGTAGCCGCCAGTTGCAGAATCTTGCGTAGTTTGGCGACATTGTCGCCGTTCGGGAGACACAATTCAACGGGCACAATGAGTTGGTCGCGGGGCACGGGCTTTGGCTGGTAGCGGGTCGTCGCCTTTGTCTCTGCGGCTGTATACGCATGCTCCAAGCTCTGTCGCAGTTCGGCATAGCCTCTGGAACCGGTGGTTTCTGCCATCGCGTCGACGACAATGCGCTCGCACCAGTTGTCGATTGTAGTGTCGATGTGGGCGAAGCTGTAGTCAAACTCGAGATGGCATCCGAGGCGCAATGCTCGCCCCCTCGAAAGTGATATCATGAGCGGCGCTGCATCAGGCCATACGATCGCGATCGCCTGCTTCCACGCGTCAAAGTCGATCTCACCCACAAGCGCGAGAAGCTCCAGCGCTTCGAACGAGCGGTGGTCTGGTGGACTGTTGTCTGTGGACATGAAGATGTAGAGCGTCTGCAATGGGTCTTTGGAGTACTCTTTGATATCCGAACAGCGTTTCAGCGTGCGTAACCACGGCCGTAGCGCCACCACAAGCTGTCCAGTAGACGGGATTTCCGCCATGTTTGCTTCGTCGTGGCACCAATTGGATGACCAAACACCAACTTACCTGGTATTCCAAAACTCGAAATCAGACCACAGAATGTTTGCGAAATCGCAAAAATAGACGGTATATTGGTCATATTTTACCAGAAAGGAACTTCAACTTCACTTTCGCGCGAAAACTCAAACGGGAATCTGAAGCAAAAAGGCAATTATAGATCTTGATTGTTTCAATGAATTGTGAGTGAACGGCGAGAACCCCAATTACAGTAAACCGTTCAGAAAATGCTGGTCGTGCGCGGCCAGGATCGGCATGCCCGTCTCGGCGCCGCGTGGCCACTTGATATCAGGATTCATGAACGGCGGGTACGCGACCTCTCCCTCTCTTCCCGCCCAATCAAAGTCCAACACGACCACACGCTGCCGCTGCCGGCTCCACATGATGTTCGCATAGAAGTCTCCGTGGACAAACCCGTGCTCTCGAAGTCCATGCGCAAGAGCAGCCAGTTGCGCTTTCGGTTCTTGGAGATGTCGAGCCGACCAGATTTGGACCAAATCGGCCACTGGTTCCATCACGACAAAGATCCACCCGCCAGCGAGTTGTTCCTGGTGATACAGCTCAGGCGCAAACTGTTGTGCGTGGCAGTACTCGTGGACTTTTGTGCCGTAGCGCTTGGCAAACTTGACGATGACAATCTTGCTGGAGTCGGAGCTCCAAGCTATGAAGACATGGCGCTTGATGCGGCGAATGTAGTGGAGCTGGATCTTGACTCCGTTTTGCGTGAAGGATCGCTTGTAAGGAAACTCGAGCAAGTGCACGAACGGAGTAAACACATGAGTCTCCACCGTCCACTGCCGCAGCTCTACTATCGCCTCTTTCAGGGACGCCCACGCCCGCGCAAGCGACGTCATCAGCCAGTCGTTGTTGATAAACATCAACGGGAAACTGGGCATCAGCGGCTCACACACGGCGACGCTGTCCGATGTGTTGCAGATCCCAAACAAAGCCATGTTTGGTCCACTCAAGTCCAGCAAAAAGCACGGCATTTGTCGAACGATCCGGTCGGGAAGATGCTTGAGAAAGTACGCAACGTTCCGCATCGCTGGGTCACTACCACCACCACCGCCATCATCACCTCCACGCTCGCGCTGGCACACTACGTGGAGCAGCAAAACTCCATTTTGCTGGATCGACCACGCGTCATTGCTGCGAGTTGTGGGCGTCATTTCCACCGAGAGATAACGTTCAAGAAGATCTCGAATCTCGGTCTCAAATGGCGCTCCCGTATCGTACATCTTTGCCACGGCACGGCACAGCTCGACGACAAACTTGGCGTCATGAGCTTCGATTGTCTTGTGCTGGCAGTTGTCTTGGAATCGCGCAAACACTTGGTGCTGCAGCACAAGCGGGAGTGGTGGCAAGTCGTCGTTCGACTCGCCAAAGCGATGGCATTCGACCTGGTCGCGGAGCTTGACTACCCAGCTGCCACTGCCGTTCGCGTTTGCAAAACTGGATGGTGTGATCTGATCCGCCAGCTCATGGAGAGATGTCCTGTTGTTCTTCTTCTCTAGTGCTGGCACACTAGTGGTGCGAGTCGGTAGGATGATAAGATGGATGACATCTTCTGCGCTTGGCGCACTCTGGAAGATGGAGATAGACTGTGCTGGATGCAACGCAGAAGCGTCATTCGTAAACCGCGGTGCCACCCGAGCCAAATTGTGCTTTTTCCCGGCGACGACGTGGTACCACTTGAGCCACGAGCCATCATTCTGTCGCCCAGAAAAGAGCTTGTAGTCCAATGGTGACTGGTCACTGGTGCTTGCTGCCGTCACCACGTCAGCGAGCGTGGCAGTCGGGTTCATGTCAATGACTTGGGCATCCAGAGCGTGGCCATCGCTGTCCAAGA
Source organism: Pythium pectinolyticum (assembly GCA_023336095.1). Lineage (NCBI taxonomy): Eukaryota > Oomycota > Peronosporomycetes > Pythiales > Pythiaceae > Pythium > Pythium pectinolyticum. Next base: position 2,488 of record JAADWC010000248.1, on the reverse strand, counting down.
CCACCCACGAGATCTCCATGGTTGGTTTGTATTGGCTTGTGTAATAGTTGGTGTTGGTCCGTTTGAATTGCGTTGGTTGTTGGTTAGTGTTGGTGAAAATTGAGGTTCGTTTGTTGTTCTTTTCGTCGATGGGAGTCTTTGTGAAAAGAGAACAAGGGGCTTGTATTCAGGTTTGCTGAAGACAAAGACCCCACTGTTGCTCGGCACAATCTCCAACCAGCAACACAATGAAAGTGGTGTGGCTTCCCGCCGGTGCGCGTAGCCATGGTGGCGAAGTGGATGTGTATGCAAGCGCATCCAGTCTGCAACTAGCGGAGGCCATTCTCAAGCAAGGCGGCTTTAACTGTGCGGCCGACGAGCTCACTCTGTTTGCAGCTGAGCGCGACGGCAAATGGTTACCACGCACGCACGAGACCTCCGTGTTAAAGCAAACGGACCTTGATCAGTGGCTCATAGCAGAGAATTTGATGTCGCCCAAGCAGAGCGCAGCAACGGCTCTAGCGGACGCACCTCCTCGTGATGTGGTCCACGTGCTCGTGGTGGTGCCATCCGTTCAAGAGCGTCAACACAAGAAGCAAAAACTGAACCAGTTGCTCCCACCACCAGCGACGCCATCTCTCTTTGCGGGGCTCAAGTACAGAGACAGCTGGACGCAAGTGCTCAAGAAGAATAGTGGACAGATTGAGTGCCACCGGGCTTTCCGTAACAATCAAGACAACAACAATGGTGATGAGAACGACGGTGGCTTGGCTGTGATGGCTAAGGACACGGAACGCGAGCCGAGTCTTCCGCCCATTGTGCTACTGCATGAAGCGTTTGCGCGATTCCAAGACAATTGCCAGCGAATCTGCATCACCAAGCACGACTGTGCGTTTGTGACCCAGATTTGCGAAGCCACCGCCAAGCCGTGGAACAACAAGTACGAGTACATGGAGAATGTACAGTGTCTGCTGGGCATCTACCTGGACGTTGGCTTTAATAGCGTGGTCTTGCCGGACGCACCATCCGACTGCGAAGGCGTGTTTGCTCTTCGTGAACAAGGCATCGTGGTCGTCAACTTGGTCTGTCGTGCGCAGCGGTGCAGTGGCAATGGAGATCCAGTGATGGAGAATGTCGCCCACTATCTCAAGCACCTCCCCAAGACGGTCACAAATCAGTACCCGTGCCTGCTACTGGACATTTGCGGCCCCATGCTGAGCGTGAGTGGCATTGTCAATGTCTCGGACAAGCGCGCCGTGTGTGAGCCGCTGGCACCGGCGTTGCCGATGATGTTTTTCGAGAACGAGTGGCTTTTGACTGGGCTCGCGCGTACGTTTGCGGCGCTAAAAGTCGCAATTCAAGAGCTACGGCAGTGGGCAGAGAGCTCCAAGCAGCAAGCTACTGAGTTCCACCCAGGGTACGCACTGTTTCGTGGCATTCCGCCACGGCCGCGATTCCCGTACAAGGACACGATACGATCGGAGGGCGGTGGTGATGGCAAAGACGGCGAGATCACGTTGACGTACAAGCGTGTGATCACCAGTACCGTGTTTGAAGCCTGGCATCCGCAGCTCCAGAGCGACGTTGTGGTCAAGTTTGCCAGCCAGCGATATGGTACCCACGTCCACAAGTTTTGCCACAGTCACCAGTTTGCACCGGCGCTGCTCTATGAAGAACCACTGCCAGGCGGATGGATATTTGTCGTGATGGAGAAAGTGTCGGATCTCCAGCCACTGGCCAATGCAGCGGATCAGCAACTGCTCCGCAATCAGTTAGCCGAATTGCAACATCTTCTACAAAAAGATGGGTCTGTGCATGGTGATCTGCGTCAAGAGAACGTGCTGTGGGATGCCGCGAGACAGAGTGTCGTCGTGCTCGACTTTGGCTGGGCGGGGATGGACGGCGAGGCGACGTATCCTCTGTTTATGAACACGACGGACATTGACTGGCCGGAAGGTGCCGAGCCGGGTAAGCCCATGCGAGCAACGCACGATGCAGAGTGGCTTCGTCGCCTACTGGAGTAACTCCGCTCCAACTACAACTTGCATCATCTCTGGTCTTTCCGTTGTGGCTTCGTTGTTGAAGGTGCCGAATGACGCTAGTTTTCGGATAATTCCGGAGGTAGCCTTAAATAGGCAATTGAATAAGAAAATAGACGTGATGCCTCACGATCTACTTAAATGACCGCTATAGGCTAATAAACAACAGTTTTAGACAGATCACTCTTTTCGTTGTGTTCGAAATTGGAGTGGCGCCATCGCTGAGAAGCGCGCCACGAGCAAATCAGCCCCCTCCTAAAGAAGCCAAACAAGGAAAGCGGAGGATGCCGGCAACGACGATGACGACGGCAGAGCTTCTCACGACGACCAAGCCATGGCTGCGCGTGCTCAAGACCGCGACGCAAATCATTGACTACCCCGACGACCCGTCCGAGATCTTTTACATCAACGTGGAGACATTTGACAGCGGGTTTGGCCAGGAGGTGAAGCCCGACTACCGCGCACTGGAG
>JAADWC010000247.1:0-12830 GCA_023336095.1 Pythium pectinolyticum | reverse complement strand
GGATCCCGCATTCGTATCTGTGGAACGCTAGTCTGCTGCCAAAGCCCTCGGACTGGGGAAGCGAGATCAGCGTCGCTGGGTTTGTGGAGCTCCATGGTGATCATCAAGACCACGTCGACGTGGATGACGAGGCGACGCGTGGATCCATCCAGTCGTTCATCGCTGAGTCGTCCACTCCTGTTCTCTACTTTGGCTTTATGCGTGGTGACTGGGAATCGCGTCGCGTGGAAAAGCTGATCCAGGATATTGAGACTGCTGCGAGTACCGTGGGCGCGCGCGTGATCTTCCAGACCGTGGAAGAGAACGAGACAATCGCTCTCCACCGGTCGTCGTGTGTATTGGAAGTGCCATCGTCCACGCCACTCGCGCTGCTCACGCCGTGTGTGGCTGGTGCCGTGCACTGGGGCGATGGCTCCGTCACGGCGACGTGGCTGCGCGCCGGCGTGCCTTCTTGTGTCGTGGCACGCAACGCCACGCAGCGGCTCTGGGGCCAAGCGCTCACGCGTGCCAGCGTCGGTGCCGATTGCCTGGAGCTCGAGATGCTGAGCTCGTCATCCAACTTGGTGACGGCATTCCAGCAACTGCTGAGTGGTCCGCTTGGCGACAACGCACGTCGCGTGAGCCACACGTTTTCGTCTGAGCTGGCGATTGAGAAAACCGTGCTCCACTTTTACGACTCGCTGCCTCTAGAGGGAATGGGCTGCGACTTGGACCCGACGCGCGTCGCGCGAGTGTACGACGCCGAGCGTGAACTCAAGTTGTCGTACGAGGCGCATCTCGTCGTGCAGTCGCTGGAGGGCAATGCTGGGGGCAGTGGCAAGCACGCGTACTTCAAATACAAGCCGCTCAAGTACTCGCAGACCCACGTGCCCCGCTACTCATTGCGTCAGTTGGACACGCAGCCACGCGCCAAGACTCGGCTGGCCAAGACGTCTCGGTTCACGTACGAAGTGGCCGGCCAGGAGCCCGTCACGGGACTCGCGTCGCTGTCCCTGGCGAAGCGAGGCCAGTTGGGACGTGGCATGAGCATGGCTGTGAACGTCGTGGAGGCGCCCGTGCACTGGACCACGCCCGAGATCAAGCACGCGCGCGTCGCGGAGATCAACGCCGCGTACGAAAAGCTCCTCGCACAGCGCGTGTAAGTGCAGTGCAACGTATCTACTAAGATAAGGTAGTTGCTTTAGACCGTTGTAGAAATGTAGATCACTTTTCAGTTTCAGTTTGGAACTGAAATGATCTGTAATTTTGGCCAATAAGATCTGTTCATTCGTACCACGTCACAGATTCCCCCAAATGCCACAAAAGTGTTGGCCGCCCACATTCGTGTCCACCGTGACACAAACGTGTGGGAAACGAACCGCCGTCTCATATTCGTCGTTTCTGGACAACAAACTACCAAGAGAAAGAGATGGATCGCCAGCGTCTGCTGCGGATCTCCGTCGTGGATGAGGCCGCGCAGTCGCCGCGGATCGTAGACGAAGAGACAGTGGGCGACTGGGCGTGGCGACCCAGCGCCGGTGGCAGTCGCTCGCCCACGCCGCTGCATTTACTACAGAGCCCGAGCGTCTTTCCTTCCAGCAGCGCTGGCGTAGCTGCTCGCAATGGATCCTCCACCACTACCAATGGCAATGGCGCTGCCAATGGCCATACGCCCATGGGACTGCGCCATCGTCGCTCATCGTCGCCCGTTTCCAGAGGCGCCGCTGTCATGGAGAAGATCATGAACCCGGTGCTGGACCGCGAGCCAAGTGCAGAGCACCACCACGACCAGGACCAGTACCAACAGCATCCTCACCATGCTCACCACCATCAGCAGTACGATTCCTACACCAAGGCGTCAGCGTTTGACGACGACTACCACTCGCTGTACGTGGCCAAGTACCCTCGTGGCATGCGGGGCCTGTTTGTGCTCTTCCAGAGCCCCACGCTGCTGCTGGCCATCGGACTTTTCTCGGCATTTGTCGGTCTGTTTATCGATTTTTGGCTGGTCAAGATCGCGGAATACCACAACCAGCTCACGGACTGGGGGTTCAAGTACTTTGTGGCGTCGGCGCTGCTCGCCGCGACGTTTGCGACCACGCTCGTGCATCTCATCTGTCCACAGGCCGCCGGCTCGGGACTTCCGTACATGAAAGTGGCGATCTCGGGCGTCGACATGGCCGAGTACCTGTCGCTGCGCTGCATCGTGACCAAGATCGCGGGGCTCGTGGCCGCGTACCTCGCGGGTCTCTCGATTGGCAAAGAAGGTCCGTTCATTATGATCTCGTGCGGCTTTGCCAGCGTGCTCATGAACTTGCCCGTGTTCCAACGGATCAATAACGACGAGACCAAGCGGCTGGAGATGCTCGCGTGTGCGTGCTCGGCGGGCGTCGCTGCGACGTTTGGCTCTCCGTTTGGAGGGGTCTTGTTTGGCGTGGAAGTCACGTCGCATTTCTATATGGTGCGCACGTTGCCGCGGTCGTTTTTTGCGGCGATCGTGGGTGCATTGCTAGTCAACTTTGTGACTTCCAACACTCGCTACGGTCTCTTTGGCAGCTCCAGCATGGGCATCACCGACGTGTCCGACTGGCACCGGTTTTCACTCAAAGATCTTGCCGTGTTTATCGCCATGGGCGCCGTGTGCGGCGTAGGCGGTGCGTTTTTCAACTTTTGTATCTCGATTCTCGTGCGGCTGCGCGACCAGTTTTTACGAGAAGAGACGCCGTCGACGCCCACTGCGTCCCGTCGTTCTACTACTAGTAATAGTACTTCTACTACTGCGGCTAGTACAACGGTAGTGGCGCCTCCAGGCTTTTTCATGCGGCTGTGGCGACGGCTCTCATTTGGCAGCGGCGGCGGCATGCTGTCTACGGCACTCAGCAAGCGGCTGCTCCTAGTGGTCGTGGTGACGCTCGTGTCCTGTGTCACTGAATTCTACGGCGACAGCGCGTGGTTCATCCGCCACGGGTCGCCGCACCGCATCCTTGAAGCGCTTTTCTCCAAGACCAAGACGCCGTTCAACGTCAATGGCACGGGCGCCGCCACGGGCACAGCTCAGGACCTGGACGACGAAGACAGTCGCCTATTGTCGCGGTCGCTGATCACGTTCCTGCCACTCAAGTTTGTGCTCACGCTCGTGAGCGTCGTGCTGCCCATCCCCGCCGGTCTGTTCACTCCGACGTTTGTGATTGGCGGCATCTTTGGGCGGCTCGTGGGCGAGGCGATCAACGCGTTTGATTTGCTGAGCACGCAGTACGAGCCGTTCGAGTTTGCGATCATTGGCGCCGGCGCGTTTTCCTCGGGCGTCACGCACGCGATTTCCACGGCCGTGATCATCATGGAGATCTCGCACTCGGACGGACTCAACTTGCCCGTGTCCATTGCGATCCTGGCGTCGTACTTCACGGCCAAGCGGTTCTCCGAGAACGTGTACGACGTGCTCATTAGCACGAGTAAGCTGCCGCGGCTCAAGAAACTGCCCAAGGCCGCGTACGATATCCCGTCGTGGGAGGTGATGCGCGACGTCAAGGACATGAACTATCTCACGGCCGACTCCACGTACGCCGACGCGCTGCGCGTGCTGCGGCGCTCGCGGGAACCCATTTTCCCCATCGTGGACGACAGCGACAACTTGTTTTTACTCGCGACTGTCACGCGGCGCCGTCTGGAAGGTGCTGTGATCTACTGCCAACAGAAAATGCAGGAAAATGCTGCGCTTTTGGAGCGAGAGGCCAATGGCGGAGGCAGCAGGGGCTCCACACCGGCGTCTGTGCGTACGCCACTGCGCTCGTCCCACAGTCTGCCCGCCAACGGCAGCAGCTACGGCTACGGCGCTGTCGCTGCTCCCAGTCCCGGTATCCCCACGACGATCGCTGAGCACGACGTGGGCAGCTTTGCGTCGACGGCGGCGCTCCAGTTCAACGCCAATTTGCTCGAGTGGCCCGTGCATTTCGCGTTCCGCCGCGGCGGCAAAGTGATGGAATGGGTACGTTTTTGGTTGAGTAAATGGGTATCGGTCTCACTTGAACTGATTGAACGGATACTTACCTTTTTTCTTTAATGCTGACTAGGGTACAAATGAGCCGTGTACTCGCACCAAACTCACTGTTTTAATCAATCCGTCGCCGTTCCAGCTCATGGAGATGACGCCCATGAAGCGCGTGGACTTGCTGTTCCGCATGCTCAAGCTCAACAACGCGTACATTACGCGCTCGGGTCGGCTCGTGGGGCTCATCACGCGCGACCGGCTCATGACGTTTCTGGGGCAAACCAAAAAGTACAAAGTGCCCGGGCTCTGCAGTACGCTCACGAGCTGCTGCTGGGAGTCGGTGCGCAGCGACGGACGCCGTCGACGAGACCAGCGCCAGCACAGTGCTGCTAGTCAGGTAGACGGAGGAGACAGAGAGGTGGTCATGTGAGTAGTGATTTCTAAATACGCAATGATACGATTGGCGTCATCATGCGACCGTTTCTACTTTGTATCAGCAAAACTGTGGTAATGGCGGCTCTGTGGGCACCATGCCGATGCGGAACTCGCTGGCCTGGAACTGCTGGGCGTTCCACGCGTCGTCACGCACGGCCGTAAGTTCTTCTTCCGAGATCACACGCGGCGGCGCACGTGGTGGCGGTGGTGGTGGGGCTGCTGCTGCTGCTGCTTGTGGTTTGGCTTGGAAATTGGATGCTGTTGAAGCCGTGGTTGCTGCGGTAGGACCAAAGGGCGACGTCTGCGGGACGCCAAACGGAGAGCTGGACGGCGCACCAAAGGGCGACGGCTTGGTGGTGGCGGTCGCTCCACCAAATGCCGTGGACGTCGCGCCAAACGGAGAGGCAGAAGGAGCAGCGGGTGCGGCGACGCCAAAGGGAGACGACGATGGCGCAGAGCCAAACGGCGACGGCGAGGAGGAGGACGAGGAGGGGACGCCGAACGGAGATGATGCGCTGGCACTCGCTCCAAATGGAGATGCAGACGGCGCGGCTGCGGCACCACCAAGTCCACTGGGCTGGCCAAATGCCGTGGCACTAGACCCAATGCCACTGCCACCACCGCCACCAAACGGATTCGCGACGGATGCCGCGCCGCCAAACGGACTTGGAGAGCTACCACCACCGCCAAAGGGCGACGCCGCTGGAGATGCAGCCGCTGAGATTCCGAATGGCGACGCAGTGGACGCCCCCAGTCCACTAGCCTGGCCAAAGGCCGTGGAGGCTCCTCCTCCTCCGCCAAACGGATTGGATGGCGCTGGGGATGCTCCTCCTCCTCCTCCAAACGGATTGCTCGGCTGTCCAAAGGGACTCGCTGCGGGTGCTCCTCCTCCGCCGAATGGACTCGCTGCTGGTGCAGCGCCACCTCCAAATGGGGACGCCGCACTGCCACCACCGAATGGAGATGCCGCTGGCTGGATGGCACCACCTCCGCCACCGAATGGACTGCCAGCCGTCGTGTTGCCACCAAACGCAGAGCCTCCAAATGGAGAGGCCGCTTGTGCCGACTGCTGGCCGCTCAGCGCTGCGAGCGACTCGCCGTTAAAGAGACGATCGGCTGTCTATAGCATACAAATCGTCAGTATACTCCATTACAAAAAAAAAAAAACAACAACAAAACAATATACCATGGGACTCTCCAGCAACTGCAGTACGTGCTCCTTCTGGCGCTGCATCTCCATTTGAAGGCCTTGCAGACGCTGCGCCTGCTGTGCACAATTGCCCGCCGTCTTGAGCTGCTCGTACGCCTCCATGCGCACTTCTTCAAAACTCAGATCGCCATCTACGACATTCGGGAGCTACACACCGTAAGAAAAGTATTAGACCATTTCATGTATCCATCAGAAGTGATCAGTCGACCACAAAACGCACCGCCTTGTGGACGGAAAAGCCCGAGAACGGCCACAGTCCTGGGTTGCGTAGCTCCTCGACGGCGAGCGCACGCGTCGTCTCTGTCACACCGGAGGCTCCGCTGGCGCCAACGGAGGAGAAGGACGCAGACGACGATGACGATGACGCGCCAACGCCAAATGGACTTCCATTACGCGCACCGCCACCCCCGCCGCCACCGAATGGGTTGTTGTTGCTGTTGCTGTTGCTGAAATTGTTGTTGTTGTTGTTGTTGTTGCGTCCGCCCGCGACAATGATCGTGTCGTTACCATTGCCATTATTATCATTGCGGCCGCCGCCGAACGGTGCGACGTGTGAGAACCGGCAGTTGTTGCCATTGCGGCATTTGCCCTGAAGGAAAAACTTGCACGGCGGTCGGAAGCGGCCCGCCATTGTGAATACAGAATCAAATGGCGGTCATTTTGGTTGAGTTGGAAAATAACCTTCTTTTTGTATAGCAATGAGGTACTATTTCATCACATACTGTACTAGTTTTGTATCCGCTCACTGTGAAAGGTCACACTCATGCCGTGCACAGCACAGGCACACTTGAGCAACAACCAACGAGAGAGAGAGAGACAGAGAGAGAGAGCACTACAGCCACCATGTTCCAGGCACAGGACAGCGGTAGCAGCAGCTACACGTCGACTATCTACGGCTACATCCGCGACCAAAAGTACGAAGAGGCCGTGCGCATCTTGCAGATCGAACTGGAGAACCACTCGCATAGCCGCGCGGCGCTGTCGCTGCTGGGCTACTGCTACTACCACTTGCAGAACTACGCCATGGCCGTGTCCATGTACGAGCAACTCTGCAAGAACTACCCGGGCGTGGACGAGTACCAGTTGTATCTCGCGCAGTCGCTGTACAAGGCCGGCCAGTACGACGCCGCGACGCGCAAGGCCAGCCAACTGGAAAGTGACCAGTACGCGCAGCGCGTCAACTTGCTGCGTGCGGCCGCCTACTACGAGCAGAACGACGTCAAGGCCACGCGCTCCATTCTAGAGCAGTGCATGAACGACGATCCCACGACCATTGTGTTTGACGGCGCGATCGAATACAAGGAAAACAACTTTGACCAGGCGCGGAAAAAGTTTGCCGATGCGCTCAACGTGCTGGGCTACCAACCGGATATCGCGTACAATATCGCGCTGTGCTTTTACAAGCAGAAACAGTACGGCAACGCGATGCGCCAGATCGCAGAGATCATTGAAAAGGGCGTACGCGACCACCCCGAGCTCAGTGTGGGCAGCAAGAGCGAGTCCAATTCTGACGTGAAAAGCGTCCGTAATTCCACGGTTTTACGCGAAACCGCGCTGATTGAGGCGTTTAATCTCAAGGCCGCGATCGAGTACGAGATGAAAAACTTCAAGGGATCGCGTGACGCGCTGCTGGACATGCCGCCGCGCCAAGAAGAGGAGTTGGATCCCGTGTCGCTCCACAACTTTGCGCTCATGAACATGGACGTGGACCCGAATGGCGGCTTCAAGAAGCTCAATTTCCTTTTGCAGAACCCGCCGTTTCCCGTGGAAACGTTTTCCAACATGCTCATCTTGTACACCAAGCACGGCTTCCACGATCTCATGGCCGACGTGCTCGCGGAGAATGCGCACTTGACGTTTCAGCTGCTCACAAAAGACTTTTACGACTTTATGGACGCGACCGTCACGCTGCAGACGTCCCCTGAAGACGCGTACCGCAAGTACGACGAACTGGCCACCAAGCACGTGGACGGACTGCGCAAGCTGACCAAGAAGATCCAGGACGCGCGACTGGCGCAATCCAACGACGAGATCAAGAACTCGCTCAAGGCCTACGATGAGGCCCTCGAAGAATTCATGCCCGTGCTCATGGCGCAGGCCCACATCTACTGGGAGCGCGGCAACTACACACAAGTGGAAAAGATCTTCAGACAAACGGCCGAGTTCTGTTCTGAGCACGAGGCCTGGAAACTCAATGTGGCCCATGTGTTCTTTCTGCAGGGCAACAAGTACGAACAGGCAATCCAGTACTATGAGCCGTTTGTGAAAAAGCACCAAGACAATCTGCTGGAAGTGCAGGCCATCATTCTCGCGAACCTGTGTGTGTGCTACGTGATGAACACGGACAACGAAAAGGCTGAGGAGCTCCTGCGGTCCATTGAGCGCGAAGAGGAAGAGGAGTCGAGCCGTGAGCCGGACAAGCGACTGTTCCACTTGTGTATCGTGAATCTCGTGATCGGCACACTGTACTGCTCCAAGGTACGATTGTCACTGTTTTTGGCTTACTAGTTATGTGTCACTAATGGGATTGATAAAATGACAGAACAACTACGATTTTGGCATCTGCCGCGTGATGAAGAGCATGGAGCCGTACCACCGCAAGCTGGGACCGGACACGTGGTACTACGCCAAGCGCTGCTTCCTAGGGCTCGCACTCACGCTGGCCAAGCACATGACGACGATCCGCGACTCCACGATGGACGATATCATCGAGTTTCTGGATGCTGCGGACCAGCACGGCAAGGAGATCTTCACGAGCACGGGTGCCGAGGCGCTGCTGGCGACGGGCAACGAGCCACAGCACACCATCAGCTACGAGGTACATTTTCTATGTATGATTTCATTCCCCAGCGGATGTGTCTTGTCTAAATCCGTGTATTTTGTAGGCGCGTGTACTCAAGCGCATTTTCCTCAAGTTGCGCTCTTAGCCAATGACGGCCTGTGTCCCCTGAGACAGCTCCACGACGGATCGTTCAGCGCTCGTGCTATCTGGAGTGGCGAAAACATACATGGCTACATATTACCGTCATTCTGTATCCAAACAACCTTCACTCACCTTATTGTTTCCAAAAAGGGGTCCTATTGGTTGCTATTTGACAACTGCATACAGTACACTCGTCCTCTCCACCTCCGCCTGCCACGCTGTGGAGCCACAACGACATCCCACCGAAGGTCAAAACACCCAGCAGCGAACATGAGCGACGCCAGCAAACCAACCAAGAACGGACGCAACAACGGAAGCAACAACAACGGCAGCAACAACAACGGTAACGGTGGCAAGGGAAAGCCGCGTGCGAATAAGCCACGTGCCAAACCCCCTCACAGCCAGCAGCCAGCAGCTACGACGGCCGTGGCTGACGACGGAGAGATGGAGATGAAACCGGCAGCGGCGCCACTGTCGGCACGCAAGATCTCGGTGGGCCGTAAGGAGTCGATGCTCACGTGTATCCTGTGCTGCCACGTGATCGACAACGTCGACCGCTTCAATACCGTGGGTGTGTGCGGCCACACGGGCTGCTGTAGCCTGTGCTCGCTGCGCATGCGGCAGCTCATGGGTACGTCAGCGTGTACGATCTGTAAGTCGGATCTTCCGCGCGTGATCTGCATTGAGCGCGAGTCGCAGAGCTTTGATTCGTTCCAGGACTGGGGGGATAACATTGGCCCGTCCCACATCTACGACGACGTGTCGGGCATTTTCTTTTTGAAACACGATATGCCGCGCATCCGCAAGCTACGCGACCCGGTGTGCCGTAAATGCGACAAGAAATTCGCCACAGCGGCGGCGCTCAAGACCCACGTGCAGGACGTGCACCAGCTGCAGTACTGTGGCATTTGTCTCGAGCACAAGAAACTGTTTCTGGGCGAACAGGAGCTCCTCACAAAGGAGCAGCTCAAGACCCACTCAAACAAGGGCAATCCGAGAGAAGGGTTTTCGGGCCACCCGCGCTGCGACTTTTGCTTTTCGCGGTTCTACTCCAACACGGAGCTCTTCGACCATTTGCACAAGAACCATTTCGAGTGCGACATTTGTCTCCACTCGCTGGGCGTGCAGAACCGCTACTACAAGGACTACAAGGACATGGAGAACCATTTCCGTGCCGACCATTTCCTGTGTGAAGAGCAACACTGTCTCGCCAAGAAGTTTGTCGTGTTCAAGTCGCATTTGGATCTCCAGGCCCACACGGCGCAGGAGCATCCACATATCAAGATTAGCCGCAAGATCGACGTGCACTTTACCGTGCGACGAGCTACGCCCGGTGCAAACAACGACGGCTATGAAGATTATGACCAGTTTGCACGACAAGGAGGAGCAGGAGCAGGATCAGGGGACTTCAATTCCGGACCAGGTAATGTGATCAACGTTGCCGACTTTCCGTCGCTCGCAGGAGCTACGACCACGGGCCAAGGGGTCTTTTGGGAAAACCAGACCGTGTCTCGGCCGCGTATGGACGACTTCCCGTCGTTGCCCACTGCGCCAGCGCAGAACGGAGGTCGCTTTAGCGCAGGCCGTGGTGGTGGTGGTGGCGCAGCGGCGTTCCGCAACGCACTGGCGCCACCGCCGACGCCCGCGATGCTCGCGCACATGAACAACAGCGACTCGTGGGAGTACCCAGAGCTGGAGCGTGCCGCTGAGGCGCTGGGCGCCAACAATCCGCTGATGCGCTTTGTCAAGCCAGCCAAGGGCAAGATGAAGAACAGAGGCAAGTCACCCACGGCCAAGACGGCGGCGGCGGCAGCGGCGGCAAGAGCGCAAGCGGAAGACAATGGCGAAGAAGAGAAGGCAGCGGCGTTGGTGGCGATGGAGAATGAGCTGAAAGAAGAAGAAGAGACGACGACGACGCCGAGTCTGTCCAAGAGCGCACTGGTGCTCAAGATCCGCCAGACGCTGGGCAGCGACGCCAAGTACGAAGTGTTCCGAGAGGCGTGTAAGCAGTTTCGACTGGAAGAAGTGGACGTGGCGACGTTTTACACCAAGATCCGCAGCATGTTTCCGTCGGTGGACGATTTTGAAAAGCTGTTTCTCAAGCTCATGAAGTTGTCGCCCGACCGCACGCAAGTGAACCAAGTGATCACGTACCACAAGCAGCACACCAAGCAAGGGCCTGCACTAACAACGACATCAAAGACAAAGAACAAGCAACAACAGCAGAACCAGCAACAACAGCAGCAACAGCAACAGCAACAGCAACAGCAACAGCAACAGCAACAAGACAAGAACAAGCCAGGTCGTCCCAAGACGCCCACGCAGCAGCAGCAAAAAGCAGCGGCGGCTGGCTCTGGATGGGCGAATGCGCTGCGCCAAAGCGGCGTCTCGGCGTCCGCGGCGCCCGTGGTGATCCGCGCGCCGCAGCTGCCCAGTCGTCCCGAAGTGCGGTCCGTGTGGACGCCGTCGCAGGGCCCCACGGGACCCGTGGCCCACGTGTCGTCGACGGAGATGCCCACGAGCACTAAGATTATGAGCGCGCCAATCGAGTCGTTTGCGGCGCTGGCCGTGAGCAGCTACAACGGTGGCGCCTCAGCATCATCCTCATCTTCTTACGCACAGTCGACGACCACGCGTGCCGCGCCGCCGCAGCCGACCAACTTCCATAACGCCAAGAGCGACTTTCCGTCGCTGCCAAAGGCCGGCAAGCCCGTCGGCGTGCAGGCCGTGACGCGTGCGACGTGGGACGACCAAGTGCAGTCCATCGCGCAGAACCGACCAGTGGCCGCAGCGGCCACGACCGGTGGCAAAAACAAGAAGCAGAACAAGAAGAAGACGCTCAGTCTTGGCGAGCTGGCCATGCAGTTTTCCTGATTAGGGGTACGATAGATAGAGGTGAACAAGAACCAAAACCAAAAATCCATGCCTTCGCTTTCGTTATATGCACCGCACCACCACTCACTGTCAGTTGATACCGAGATGCGCCATGATCTTATCCAGTTTCGCTTCAATCGACGCGAGCCGCTCGTGCTCGGTGATGGTCGTGTGTTTGCTGAAGCCAGCGTCGTGTGTGATGTGAGGCGACGACGGCGCCGATGCAAAATGCGTCGCGGCTGGCGACGGCGTAAACTTGCGCGTGGCGCCTGTGCTGTTGTTCTCTGCTCCACTACTGCTGTTGTTGTTTCCCTTGCGCGCGGCTGCGGCGTCTCGGTTCTTGCGCATGATCTCGGCAAAGCCACCACCACCACCACCACTACTACTACTACTACTGTTGTTGCCATTGGATGCTGATGGTCCTGGTGGTGGAGTCGATCTACATACAAAAAATAAAATAAATAGCCGTTTAGAATACAACTGGCAGTAGTGTGGAGACTCGAGAAACTAACTAGATATACGCACCGCACGGCGGAGCTGCTGGGCGTCTTGCGCAGGTTGCCGCCCCCACGAATCGCCAGAAGCATCGCGTTCATACCACCGCCACCACCGTCTCCTCCACCTCCTCCTCCTCCACCACTACTACTACTATCACCACCTCCTCCGCCTCCTCCTCCACCGATGATGGCGGCAATCGGCTTTGGCTCCTTGGTGGTGACTTTTTTCAAACTCGCTCCTTGTCGGATCGCATCCAGCAGACTGCCTCGTCCGCCTCCAGCGGATGGCATCGCAGCAGCAGCAGGAGTAGCAGCAGCACTAGCGCTGTCGCTGCTGCTTTTCTTGGTGCTCTGCTTGGGTGGAGAGCTCTTGGTAGCGGCAGGCCGATCCCATGTCGTCGTCTTGGTTTCCGTGTTGTAGTAGTACTCCTATTGCCATCACCACCACATCTCTCTCCCATCAGCATACACGCTAACATACCACACAGGAGAGCGTATATACGAATAGATACTACACACCTTGCCCTCTGGTGTCTTGTACGTTCGCCACGGTGCCGGTAATCCGCTCATGTTGGATTGGGGCACTTCACTGAATTTTCTCTCTTCAAAATGGATGTTGGACTACGCAAGGTTACACACGCACACCCAAAAAGCGTAATCATCGCTGGATGTGTAACCCACTGAAGCAAGATGGTTATGGAAAGGTAACCGCACATGTACTGTTTTAGTGACACTTCCAACTCTGACGCCTCTTCAACTTGGAAAGCATTTTTCACGGCTAGGCAATATGCAGAATGACGGGCGCGCACGCTCGCTTACAGCGCCGCCAGTGGAGAGCGATGTGCGACGCAACAGTGCACCCGTATCACCGAAGCGTCCATTGATCAACGCCGTCATCGCGCAGATTGCCACCCCCGCGAACAG
>JAADWC010000246.1:0-12876 GCA_023336095.1 Pythium pectinolyticum | reverse complement strand
TGGACCAACACCACCACCGATTCCTCCACCACCACCACTACGTAGTGGTGGTTCACTGAGCACACCAGGCGACCGCGGCACCACTGCACCACCATTCATCACCATCGCCATCGCCATCGTCGTCGGCGCCGCGCTCTCGGGTTTGAGCGCCTCGCGCTTGGTCGCCTCTTTCGCCTTGGGGCGCTTGGCGGTGGCTGTCCCGCTTCGCGGACTCGCAGTCCGCGCCGTCGAAGCACGCGCCATCGTCATTGGTTCGGTAGTGGTACTACGCCGCGTAGTGGCCGTAGGAGTAGGTGTGGTTGTACCGACTGTGGGGGTCGTCGTCGGTCGGCTGCCTCTCCGTGAGATCGCGTCTCTCGCGTCCGCAGAGGTCTGTTTCTCGCGCATTCCAGAGTTGATTTTTTGGAGTTGGTGTCCCCTCTCTATCTGGTACATTGGGGATTTTCCCATACACACTGGCCACCACAGTACAGCAGGGAGATCCATACTCAATCCAAGTGATTCGGAGAGCATGTCAAAATTAGGGTTTGAAGAGAGAGAGAGAGAGAGATGCGAACGATAGGGATAGGTTTACAACCATAATTTACTTTGCGCGGGAATTTTGAAGCCGCCAAAACAGAGTGATGTTGTCGGGCGCCGTCACACGCAAACGTGAGCTCAAACCGTAATCCGCTCGAGGCTGTGTGATCCACTTTAGGATTTAGCCTATTCCCTAATAAAGTCACTACTGATATCTCAATGCTCTCGGCTTCAGTACAGACGCTCATTACTCTGTCACTACTTCCTTGCAGTTGGCTCGCCTCGCCAGTCTTTGTGGTTTCCTTGGCGTCACCTGGAACACCCAGCCAGAGGACTGACGAATGAATCTTTGGTTCTCTACGCCTAGTCGAAGGAGTAGCGCGGGCTTGGAGCCAAATGTACTGCCCAGTTACTTGTGATATCTCAGCTGCGGCCAATACGTTGCAGTGAAGAATTTTCATCTAGTCAGGTTCAGGTATTTCCACTTGTACCCAGGCTCGGCTTTGATAAATACAGAGCGCACCCACTTGTTCGGCTCAGTGATTTTTAAACAGCTACAAAACTCCAGGATAATCACTTGTGTCAAGAAAACGTAAGACGACCATCAGGCCCAAAAGTAACGTAAGATGTGGCTGAAAATAGACTACTGAGCTCTTTGCCTTTTGCGGCGTCGAAAAGCCACCACACGAGGATTTGGATCGGCATCTTTGATCCCTTCACGGATTCGTCTGAGTGCTGCCATCGCTCGATCATTTCGTTTCTTGTTGTTGTTCTTGATTGGTCTCATTGGCACATTGGCTATCGCCACTCGGAAGAGTTCATGCGCATCTAATTCATTGCTTGGACGTGTGATCGGTGTCCCTGTGACAGTTTCCACTGCCCGCGACAAATGCCTCACAAGTACAGTCCACTCCGAGTTGGTCTTGCGGACAGGAGTGGGGAAGTCCGTCGGCTGCAGAGCACAAAGTGGTGGGTGGCTTTTATTGGGGTTCCCAAACCACCAAATCTGCAACACACCGAACGCGTCGACATGGGGGAATTCGAAGTTCTCAGGTAGACGATGGAACTTTTGTCGGCCCACAAATGAACACCAGGTGGATCAAGTGATGGAGTTGGACTGGAGAGGCGCTGCACACCGGCCTCTTGGAGGAGACTTGATATGACACTTCGTACATCCTGGCGCGTAATGCCACCTCCATTCCCGCCTCTTTGGTCAAGCAATCGCTCAAAGCCACTTCGTAGAATATCAGGTAGCTGCTGCACAGCGTTTTGTATCGCTTTTTGCTGGCGGTACAACTCGACGTGCGGCGGGATCCCAGTTGGCCGCATCCAAGTGTCGTGACCGCAATTGAGATTGTCTTTGAGTGTTCGCAAGCAGACAGGTGTGGGAAAAAGAAAACTGGCCATGAGAGGATGGGTCTTTGGCAAGTTTTGAGTCAAGTAGTCGGCGTGAATGCCAGTGATGCGAGACACAACAGCAGAATTGGCCGTAAACGGGCGTCGTCAGCGAGGGAAGGAAACGTGCAGCGTATTGGAGTCGTCACAGATTCTGCTGTGGGATCAACAAAGTGTGGAGGCAGCTGAGCAAAGTCAGCGCTATTGATCGGAAGACCAGAGACCGCACGGCCCAGGAATTGATCGCCCGCGGCCTCATACCGAAAATTTCGGTCTTGTATTCCACCAAGAGACCATCCACATCGTAAACAAACACTCACGATAGCTGGACCGCCCGTACTCGCGCTGCACGAAAACGTCGCCACGCCCTTGCGAATAGAGTGTGTGCCGTAAACGGTCGTGTTTGTCGTTGTCGTTAGCATAGATCCCAAAGCCTTGGAAAAACGACCCTTTTGGTTTAACCTAGGAAACAATGGTCCTGGTGGAAGCGATGGATTTGCAGCGAGATACACCGCGAGAGCCAGTACCCAGCATGTTGCTGGGCGGAGTGGGTTTGCATACAAGCGGCGCGGATCTTTAGGACCGGACCCTTCTTGATTGGTTTTGCTTTTGTGAAGCACCACACCGAAGCTATCATCAACGCAGTGGAAATGCGACATGTGTAGCGACTCAACAGAATTCGACCGACACATGAGATTCCATTGTGTAGTGAGGAAGAGGTGTGCAAAGCCGTTGTCGGAAAGCGCGAGTGTAGTGGCACGTTTCTAGTACAGTGAATACGCCAGTGGCTCCTTGCCTGACTTAGTTCGTCCTCTTCCACCTTGAGTCTCATCAGTCTCCGTCCTTTTCATTCCAGAAAAGAACGTTTTCATGTCTGCAGCGTACTCCTCAGGAGGCACCAGGCGCTCGCGACGGTAGAGATCTCGCATAGCGCTTCTGTATCCACTAAGTGTGGACACTTTGATCGTTTTCGAGTTGAGCTTGAACAGTATGAACTCTTCAAAGAGCTGAGGTGTGAATGTTGTGGTGTTGATATCGCCGTCGAGGTCAAAGTAGCTCTGAATCAGCAAGCGTTGAGCAAATCCAGACGCCAATTGGATTCAGGTTGCTTTTGTAGGCTTTCTTAGTTCCAGGAGCTGTGCACGCGGCACGCACTTCATCTGCGGTGAGTGTTCCGCGCAGGAACCGCGTCGCTCATGGAGGCGTGTGATGTGAACGGGGTTTTGCTTATGGGTTCATCTCATTTTTGCGGTCAACTCTCGCAGCAAAATATATCCAATCAGCGTGCAGCGTTTGGCGTAACGCACCCATCCTACTCGTTCTATTGATATCACGTTGTCGCTGACCAAGTCAGCGACAACGTGATATGAATATGTGAAGTTCAAACTCTTGGTTCAAAAAACGGGAATATGAATATGTGAAGTTCAAACTCCTGGTTAAAAATAACGGGAATAGAAATTGGAACCGGTCAGTCTTACGCCACTACTCAGGGAGCCATATCTGTCTTACGGAAACTAATGAATCATCTACAAATCCAGAAAGCCTAACAGATATCGGGGAGAAGTGCGACCACGATTGGATGATAGTCGCAACGCTATTCCAACCAGTCAAATCGAGGCGGTTTGAGCGTTGCCAGGTCCAGCGTGGGCACGGCGACTTTGACCTTTTGAATACAAAATGCCGTACGAATATGCTTGGCGTGAGCTGGTGAAGGACTGCTCGGAGATCGAGTTGGTGGTGTTGCTGGATGGAGAGAAGGTATGGAAGAAGAAGAGCAGCAACCACGACTCGTGTACGTTTCCGCGTAGTGCACACAACATGCACTACGCCACTACCAGTGCAACTCAGCGGCATGCGTTTCAGCACCGGGTGATTTGCCATGCCAGTGGTACGTTCGGTCGAAGGTATGCGACCAGTCCAAGCGCGGATCCATCGCCCAGCACGGCGCTTACAACAACGATATCGCAGACACCGTGCGCATTACGCTCAACTTGAGGATGAAGCGCTTAATTCGTGACCAGACGAAGCTCAAGCTGACGCCATCGCGCATTCTCAACACAATGATCGATAACGGCTTTTCGCCTGCAACGCGTACGAGTACCTCGCTCGTGTTCTCCTACCACTACAAGGCAACGGCCATGCACGACAACAACAACGTTGTCGAGATGGAGGAGCTGCTTGCAAGTCGGCTGTATCATGAAGCACTTCATGACTCTACCGTGTTTGGGTTCGGGTACGATACCGACAACCGTGGTAATCTAGCTCTCACACACGGCTCCATTGAGCGACCTGTTGTGTTCGGCATCACGTCCAAGAATCAGCTACGCAACTTGGCGCACGCGGAGCACCACGTGTTTCATATCGACGCGACGTTCAGGATGAACACGGCCCGTATCCCCGTGATTATGCTCGGTGACTCAGATATGTGACGTCAGTTTAACCCTGTTCGTCTTTCATTACATCGGACAAGACCAAGTCGAGAAAGTCGTTCGCAGCACGGTAAAGCAGTACGAGTTAGTGACTGGGGGCATGGCAAGCATTCGCTACGTCATCGCGGACGCGAAAGTCGCCCAGAGAAACGCTGTTGAGGTCGTCGTCGCGCAGGAACTTGGTGCCGCGTCGCAACCACAGTTTCTGATGCGTTTCTTCCACGTGATGCAGAACGTCAAGCGATACCTGTCTGGTGTTCCGCCTGCTGCGCGCCCGCTCCTCTTTAAGCACATCTACCGAATGCACTACGCGTGGACGCCAGCCGATCTCCACACGCGTATCGCCGAAGCAATCCAAGCGTGGCGACTTCAACTGTGTGCCAAAACTTCGAGCGTCTCTTCCCGCAACAGCGGTTGACTGGACGGTTCGTCAACTAGCAGACCCCGCCAGGATTCGCGAAGACGAACAACCCGTTGGAGCAGTTCAACAAAGAGATCAAGCGAGATGATTCGTTGCGCTGCACTCATCTCTGTCATCGCGCTTGCGCAGGCGTTTCACGACATGTGCCACCACCGTTCAGCTCGTGTCAAGCCATTTGCGACACCCCGCTTCCGATGAGCAGGCGCATCGTTATCGACTCCTTCTAGCCGCTGGCCGTCTCGCATTTACCTCTCCATCGCGTTCATGAACGGTAATGCAGAGAGACATATCTTCTGCGCGTTTCAAAGTGGCGCGGATGCTCCACCTAGGCCAAGGAAGGTTGCAAGTCAAGTACGCACCGATGAAGCGGTTCGAGCTGAGCAAGATGTCGAGATCGACGGGCAGCCCAGCATTGGCTGGAACGTGAATGTGGATGACGGAACGTGCAATTGTCGAAGCTGGTTCAAGTTCGGGTTCTGTACGCACCTGATTGCGAGTCGCTTGAAACTGGATATGCCAGTGGAATGCACGAAGCGGAAGTTTGTGAACAAGAGCCTGAAGGATGGAAAAGGAAAGTGTGATGTAGCACTTGCGCTTTCCAAGACCGGTTCCAAGCGAAGGGGTAGCGCTGAGAACCGGTTCTGACAAAGTCCTAGATCCGGTCACTGACTCGCAGTAACCGGTTAAAGGACCAAGCAATTGATTTCGTACGTGAAGCACCAGCCACGCACTAGGCTAGTACCTCTCCTTGTGTACCCTTTGTAACAGCTCTTTGGATTCTGAGTATAGAGGAAATGATCCACAACCCGATTCCGTCCGTTTTGTTATGCGGTGGACACTTAGAGTCAGACAAATACAGTCAAGGCTAACAGGACCGCGACGGAGTTTCCTCGATCGACCGGTCAATAAAGCGGAACTGGTAAACAGGACCGCGACGGAGTTTCCTCGATCGACCGGTCAAGCGCTCGAAGGGTGGACACGCCCTTGCTCAGATCTAGCAAATGATGCATAGTCATTGTAATACACATCTTCATTTCTGTTGCATTGTTGCTCGTTTCAATGTTTCTAGTCATCAAGCTCCATGAGACCACCGGCGAATCTTGCGTCTGTAGCGGGACAGCGTCGGCGTTGAAACACCACAGCGCGCTATGAACGAAGACTTGCGCACACGACCGACAAACGGGACGTAGTAGTGAAAGTGAAAACGCTCTCCTGTTTCATCGGCCGAATAGAGAATGGAAAATGCTGTGAGAATGCAGAGCTACTTCTCCGTGCGTGTCATTGGCAGAATGTTTGCCACAAACGATTCGAGCGTGGCGGCGTGATACTTGGTGCCACACCAAATCACCCTGATTTTACTGTGATAGTTGCTGCCACATCAAGGCTACATGGTCTTCGAGTGGTACGTGCTGCCACATCAAATTCCATTGTACTTCGAATGGAACTTGCTGCCACATCAAATATTGTACTTGGAGTGGTACTCGCTGTCACATCAAAATCCCTAGATTTTAGGATGAATGGTGACTCTCGTTCCTGATATTCACGTGCCTTCTTGCTATCATTGTGTCTTCTCCATCATGGTGCTTCCTCTTCACGCCACCACAGATCGAGAGGGAGTGATTTCACCTCTTTTGCCGTGATCACCGTGCTTAGCAAGACGGCGGTGGCTACATTTTTGAAGGAGGCAGCGCGGCTCCTCTGCAAGTACGTCATCCGGTATTTGGAGGACAGATTTGAACACCTGAGTTTCAGAACATGGACTCGGCTGCTGAGTGCGCATTAAACAATTTTCCAGAACGGCGAATTGTCCGAAAGGTCTTGGAACGTTAGGAGATCATTCCAAAAAAGGAGGCCCCAAAGATAGAACCGGTGTACTCAGCAGCCGCATGTGGCTACGAGTACAAATACCGTCGTGTAATGAAAAAGCTATCTTTGTGGTGGACCGAGAGTGTTGGTCGATTGGAAACTAACTTGGGAGCCAATTGCCAATGTGAGTGAAGCCGACATGCGCAGCTCCACAACAAGAAGCGCAAGCTACGCGCTCCTCGTCTTCTTCGCAAGTCCAGACCAAGACAGTACGCACAAAATGATAAAGATGGAATAGACGCTCCTTGCCTTTTTTGGTTTCCCAATATTTCTCCTATCGGTCCAAACAGGGTACGCCAGCATTGGCTCCTTCCCGCTTTTTTCATTGCTTCGCCAATATTCGGCTCCTGCGTGTTCAAATTTTAGGCTACTCATTCGCATTATCATGTCCAGTTTTAATCAATTCGACCTAAAGGGATACGCCGGTAGCGGCTCATTCTCAATTTTGTCCAACGCTACGCCAATATTCGGCTCCTGCCTCGATTTTTGGCTACCGATTTGCATCACCATGTCCTCGGGCACTGCGACCCTGTACCACAACCGATCACGGCTTTTGACTCGTATCCATAGGCAACCATATCGTGTAGGCAAATCCCGGTCCTTGAGTAGCGGTAGTAGCTTGTTAACCCAAGTCGGAATACCGTTGATGCAATTTGAACATTTCTATATTTATTGTTATACATCTATCTGACACGCGCACAACCAGTGCAATCGTTTGTT
Source organism: Pythium pectinolyticum (assembly GCA_023336095.1). Lineage (NCBI taxonomy): Eukaryota > Oomycota > Peronosporomycetes > Pythiales > Pythiaceae > Pythium > Pythium pectinolyticum. The sequence continues at coordinate 5,526 of JAADWC010000246.1, read as the reverse complement.
AGTGCAGTATAGATCATTGAATAGGGGTGTGAAGCATCGCATCAGTGACGTCGGGACGCAAACGTGGTTCTCGACGTTCACAATGGCCTGTTCGGGGTGGAAAACGTCAAATCAGATAACAAAAATGGCTACGCTCCGCATAGAAATTGATAAGACTCACATTGTCACATTGTAGTCAATCGTCTTTTTGGTTTTGAGGTAGGGGGCGGGGGCGGGGGCGATGGGGCAGGCGGTGGTTTGGTGGGTTGGTCATGGCGGCAACGGCACGATTCTCGAAGAAATCCTCGAGTGAGAGGCCGCTGCTGGCCGTTGGTATGAAAGCATAGCATCGGTGGATCCACTGGTGGATGATCATTGGATCCACAGCGGATCCAACGATGCCACAGTGATAGAGCTGTGTTTATTGTCAACCTAATCACTCCAAGATTTTGATTGTCGCTCTGGAAGTGTGTCGTTTGCTCCGGATTTTTCCATTTCTCTCAGTGATTTTGGTGTGATGTAAATGGTGGTTGGGCGAACAGCGCAATCCGTTGTCTTAGTATATACATGGAGGTTGGATGAATACCGCAATTCTACATGACAAGCGCCACCAACGACAGTTCGCCGTCTCTACGATGTGTGACGGACCGACGGGTGATGAGCATATTGGTTTTCTTTCGCGTAGGTTCACCCTGTACGACAAGACTCTGACGACGATTCGGTGCCGATAACTGTGCGACCAATCAGTGCATCGCCACCCAGCTTGACGCCTCTGCTTCGATGTACTAGTCGCCAGATCCATTTGGCAGTGAACAGTGCGATCAGTGATTATCAGGATCGAGTGGATCAGAATGACTTCGCTGCCGCAGATCTATGTAGAAATAATCCAATGCCGATATTTCGGTATTGTGTATATTCATCCAAATCTTCTTTATTGCAACAGGGTTTCATGAAATATTTAATCGACCCCGCCAGGTGAACCGTCACATTGTGCGGGGCACCTGCAAGTTGGTGGCTGCCATGATTGTCGAATGTTCGTTGTGCATCCACTCCACACGCCCTACGTCGGTTTGGATGCCGTCTTGTCAAAGACGATCAACGCCACCAGCCACTCGCCGCCATCTCTTCTGCTGAGTACGGGGCGTTAGGTCAACATGACCAGAAACAGTCTTACCGATCAGATTGGTCTTGGACCCAGCTGTATTAGAGGTCAAATCATCACCCGAGCGCTTTGTATGTAGTTGGCGGAGTGCAACCAAGGGTGAAGCTCTTGGCATGTTACACCACACCAAGAGCTTTGCATCCTTGGTATGCGGACGCTTGGCCCAGTACGATGCCAAGAATGCCCCTGGCAGATAATCGCCCGCCGACAAGCGTTTCGCAGCACTCCCGATGCTCTCGAGGTAGGAGAGCCCGGCGTCACCCACCATCTGCGCGTGGCGTCTGCAAAAAAGGTCCGAGTTTGTACAGCATCTGTGTGCATGGCACGTTCCACAATTGTCGATAGGTTAATCAGCTCGTGTTCGCGGATCCTTCAGAGGGCTAGCTATTGATACTGAAGTACTTTGGACAATGTCTGTCTTGACCAATTGCGCAGTGACCGTTTTCCGCAAGTGATACGTGTGTACTCGTCCACCTCTTGCTGAGAAAGTTAGCAAGCAGAAGTTGTGCACGAAAGAAGCTGAACAGAAGTCTGAAGGTCCCTTCACACGTCTCAGCGTCCATGAGGAGAGTGAAGGTCGTTTGGATCAAGTCTCCCGTCGTATTTTGGACGCACGGCCCACAACCCAGATATCGAGAAGAAAGGTTTGAAGGTCGAGCAACAGAAGGACTACTGTACGTTTGAGTCGAATCGCCAGTGCATAAACATCAACCAGTCGTACCAGAAGTTCGTGACGTACGGAGAGAGAAGAGCCCAGAGATAGTACGTAAGACTCTCCGTACCCACCGTAACCTGCTAAACGTCCAACCAACCAACTTCTGTCTCGTTCATGTACCTACCTCTCACAACTGTTGAAGGGGTTTCCATTTGGTTACAGAGGTTAAATGTGACAAGGAGCAAGATTCAGTCAGATGAGACCCAGAGACAAAAATCAGACGTAAGCAAGAATGTCAGAGCCAGCAGATTTTATAAACCGAATGCCTCCCATGTCAACCAGCAGCAGCAACTAATGTAGGTATTGCAAGCCTCCACGAAGACGGATCGACTAGTGGATTTGATTGCTCAGCAGAAGCAGATGCTGGTCGAGATTGAAGAGCCCCGAACCCTGAACGAATTGAAGTTGGATGGAAACAAGCTCCCACGTTACGCGGGCCAAGAAGACTTTGAGGCGAGGAATGTGGTGCGGCATGATCGCAAGTTGTTGATCAGAATTCTGGCGATGTTTGGTCGTACGCTGGACGGGCAAGCTGGTCAGTAGTAGATCAGTGAATGTGAGGAAGTGGATACCGTCCAAGTCTTTCTCGACGGTTTGAAGGAGATGTTTGTCTCACCTGATCTACTATTCCGCTTGCGTGATGAGATCAAAATTTGGCAAAGAGTGAACATGGGCGAACTTTGGGAAGTTTCGCAACATCTGGATGAAATCACGGATCTCGACAAGATGAACTTCGCAGAATGTTTGATACTTGCTACGAAGGGGAAAATGTGCTGGCTGTGCATGAAGCCTACGACCATCACGTCGGAACCGTCGCATGTATTCTTGTCTGAAGGGAGGACCTAAGCCAATGGAAATCGAGAACGTGAATGTGCGGTAGCAAGCGAGCTGCTACAATTATGATATCATTATGGCACCTATACAAGAACAAGGGCAAGAACTACCAAGGGTTTCGGCAGAAGAACGGAAATCGCCTAAACAAGAACAAGGGCAAGACATACCAACGATTTCGGCAGAAGAACGGAAATCGCCCGCAACACAGGAGCCACAAGGTAAATGCGGTGAAGGAATCAAAGAACGCATTGTCTTTGACGAGTACACAGTTAATATCGTGAACACGATGAACGTGGTTGGAGAACACAACCATCAGAACGGGAGCTCGTTGGTTCGTAAGGAAGGAGAAATTGACGGCAATCCTGTGACCATCCTTTTCGATTGTGGTGCATTGGCCAATTTGATTCAACCAGGTATTGCGTCGATTGTGAAAGACGTTCGTGACCTGAAGATTCAGAGTCATGACAGCACCACAAAAAAGATTCTCGGTGTAAAGACTGTTGAAGCCGATGTGAAGATGAAAGGTCGTGTGTGTTGGCGTTCAAGAGTTTACGGAAAGTCAGCTGTCCGATGCGCAAGACGTGATTCTCGGTACACCTTGGCTTATGCAGTTTGAACCTCAGGTCAACTGGCGTACGAACGAGGCCAAGTCTGATCCAGGTGAGCCAACTGGGAGCGGTTTGCAAGAAGTATCGTACGCAGTTGGCTATGGCTGCCTCTGTGTGACGGTACGTTCAGTTTATTCAAGATGTTTCATCGCCTCATGAAAGATCGTAAGTTCACGGAATTATTTTTGTGAAGATGTGATGTCACCGGAAGCGTCAGATACCCCCGACTTCATTCGTCTGGCTGTGGAGAAGTATGACTTCGTTGACCTGGTGCGAGAGCTAGGGTACAAGGAGATCAATGGTACCGATATCCACACAGAAGAATACCCAACTACGTTTAGGTGTAATCTAATCGAGCGAATTGAGGGCTTGTACTCGGGGTATTTCGCACCAGTGAGATCCGGAATTTGCGGTATTGTAGAAACTATTGCCCTTCAGCATAGAATCCGACGCGAAGCTAGAAGCTGCACCAGTGCGACGTGATAGTTTCATCAGCTTTGACCATTAGTCGGCGCAAACGAACATTGTATATTCGTCAGCATTGACGTAAACGTGTGTGCCGATTGCAGTCGTGTTTATAACCGGATCGACAACTACAACCGGCATGTAAAACCGCCCAGTTGTCAAGGACCACCAGTGGGGAGCGCTGGATTGTCGGAAGCCAGACCGCATGCGCCTCCATCTCGCGCGAGGTGGCTGCTGGGATTCTGTGGAAGCCGTCCTCCGCACGGTGGAGATAACTACCAACAGGCGACTGCAGAACGCAGCGCGTCAACGCGCTCGCCGACTGCGACTCCGAGGTGTCCCTTCGGCCGCTGCCACAACCCCGTTCATCACTCCTGCACCGGCCACCATCATGACCGCCATTCCTCAGCTTGGTACGCACTATGACTGGTGTCAAACAACAGAGTGGACAAAACAGAACACAGAGTTTTTATTCTGCAGATGTTGACTCGCAAACTAACTGAAAACAGACCGCACAACCAAAAACGTAGAGTGTTCCGCCAACATGAACAAATGGCAGTGGATAGGTGAACGGCCATCATCCTGATTGGTCAAAAATCGCCAAACGACACTAGTCACACTGTTTTTGACCGCATCGCTCATCACCGCTCCTCACATCCTAGATTATATCCTCTGTGGTGAAATCTCTCGTCCCCGCCCGTATCACCACCCCGTGAGGTTTGCGCGGCTGTGGTCTATCTCTCTATGCTGTCTCCCCATTCTCATTCGAAAGAACCTATCCACTCGACGCAAGCCAGCAGATGCGTCTTCGATGCCAGTCGCTCGATTCATGTCGCCGCGGTCTTCATCATCTCCGCCAAGAGCAGTTTCCACCGATCTTCACAAGTATCTTCAGTGTATCGAGTAGTTACTAGTGAAGCTCTCAAGGTCAAGCTTGTCGCGGGTGATGCTGATGATGCCCAGTACAACGGCTTTGAAGAGTTGAAGGCTTTGAAGAGGTAGTCTCGCGCAACTGCCCCAGTGCGACGTATCTCATGTGTCTTTTCACGTGATGTTTAACGTGAAGAAGCGTATGCGCAAGATGTCTGAGTTGGAGCGCCGCCTGGTCTACAAGCACCTGTATCACATTCATCACTGTCGAGACGAGGGTTCGTGTACGGCTGACGTCGCAGCTCTAATGACGCATAGCAGGCAAGCGACGAATTGAAGAAGTTCTCCACCTACTTTGCGCGAAAGTGGATCAACTAGCGGTTAATTTGTTGGCTTTGCCATCACAGTGTGACTGGGCGTGCCGAGACGAACAACCCACTGGAGCAGTTCAGAAAGGCGTTCGAGAGAGATTACGCACAGCGACAAGTTTTACCAGTCGACGGTCTCATGGGGAAGGTCGAGTTGTTGTGCAAGGCAAAGTGAGGAGTCCGAGATGTCTACCGAGCCGAGTATCATCCACTCGAGCAAGTCAGCCACGCGCACAGCCACACGCAGGCAGGTATATTTAAATGTCGCTACACATGGCGTTCGGCAGCGCTTCGCAAGTTTGGGTTCGGCTCATCTAGACATTGGTTTAGACGAAATGTCGCGGAATAGATGGGAAATAGCGTCAGCGACACTTGTACACGGATGTCAAGTCGCGTCTTTTCTCAGCGGCGCGATCCGACGTAGAACACCGTGCTCTTGTTGGGCATGCGTGTCGCGGTTCGTGTGTAGCTGAATCATTCTGAGCCAACTACGAGTACGACAGGTCTGTCCGGTGAATGCCGATA
>JAADWC010000245.1:0-12941 GCA_023336095.1 Pythium pectinolyticum | reverse complement strand
CGTCACCGTCACCTTGTTTCGCTCGCAAGTGTGATCTCCGTCCCTCCACGTCGGGTCGCCGCTGGTGTGTGTTCCGTATGGATAGGAACGTACGTGTCGTGGCGTGGTACTTGCTGTTCCAGTGTGGTGGTGTGTGTTGCAGACCGTATCCGAGAACATTGTAGCGAGAATCGCGAGAGTTCCAATAATGTTGAGCGTGGCGGTCGTAGAGCCGTCTTTACCGCAGCGCAGACGGTGCTTCCATCACTGGAAGTGGTTGCAGATGACGGCAAGGCCACCCCAGTACGGCATGACGCAGCTGAGTGAACGATGCAAATGCATTAACCCACGGTATGTGGAAGCGGCATTGGAGAGAGAGATACTGGCGCAGGGCGTGGTGCTGCCACCAGCGAAACGACGCCATCACCGCGATTTTGTAGGCTTCGCGGTTTCCCCAGGAAATTTTCCCGCGAAACGAAAACTCTCATTACCGCCGTTTCCTCTTACCGCCGTTTTCTGAGGATCGGCACACAAGTTCCATCTGACGCAGCTGCTTTGAATCCATCAGGCACTCTGATTGTGCATTGCAATGCCGCGAGCCATGCGACTGTTTCCGTCGGTGGCATATTTTCGCTGAGCATCCACTGAGCGATCATACTCATTTTTAGAAGTGAAAACAACTTGCAAATAACAACACTGATCACAAAATTTCACAGATATCTGCAATATATGAGTTTTCTCACGGCTATGGGCTTCGCTATTCTTGGGCCGCATATCCAACCCGGATGGAGGAGGAGAAGGCTCTGAAGGCGATGATTTGACTAGGATCTTGGCTCAAACGCTACTTCTCGACTTGACGATCGAAGGGGAACAGATTTGGGCAGTGCAAAAGCTGCCACAGCCAGCAGAAGCAAACGGAGGGGGATGTCACCAAGGGGCGAATGAGGAAGTCGCTTGTTAGGCAAATCCGCATGGAGCGAAACCACATATTCCAGTGACAGCACTCTGCCATCTGGGATCCGCTGGGTGAGCCTGCGGGTGTTGGCTTTCTTAGTAGTCAAAGAAGTCGCCCCGGATGAGTACTTTCGCTGTCAACTATCTTGAGAATCAGTTTGTGGGCGTGACTGGTTTTGACGATTTCAACTGCTGTTCAAAAATCCCAGTGAACCAGCGAGAGATGCTCTTGTTGGACATTTTCTACCAGTAGCGTTACTATTCAAGACGATTACAAAGGGAACTAGGATTTCTGGCTCAGCGTCTTCAAGGAGCAGTTTACGCACGACTTGGCTCGAGAGGTAGCAGCCGATCTGAGAGGGTTTTGAGCAAGGCAACAACACCGGCTTTGCGATGCTGCTTCATCGTCTCCCAAATGTGGTTGCGTCCTTTTCAGGCGAGGTCTGTCTCCAGCGTACCAAATTCGCCGCCGACTTCGCCTGCCGGAACCGGAGGCGGTAGTCGCCATTCTTGTAGACCGGAGAACAAAAGAATTTGTGGAGGATGATAATTGTTGTTCACTGCATGCAGCGTCTATACTATCGAGTGGGCTCCATTCCCTGTGCGATGAGCACTATAAATTATACCGAGCGCGACGCTATCAGCCAACGAACAATGATGTGATCGGCTGTCAAGCGAATGATCAGGGACAACAGTGACTGCGACCACCCACGAGCAACCCAGTGATCCACGGAGCTCGTATTCGTGGGTCGTCAAAGAAAGGCACTCGAGATAAGCAGCTCCGTGAAGCTTCCGACAAGATCGTGAGAGACTGGGTGGACCACTTTGTTGATTTGGGTGGGGTCGCAGTGAGCCAGCACACTGATGGTGTACATGAGTGGTATCCGCTTTCACTTTTTCACAAGTAGTCGACGAAACGCCAACGCCTACTGAGATCTTCTGGCTGTACCGCGAGATAGATATGCATGTGTGGTCCCAGGGTGGACAGGACAGTTCATACGATCGCCTCGCTGCGCGCATCTGATTGAGCAAGATGTCATCCACAGCATTTCAGAAGCGTGTGTTCTCAACCGGGTCTATTGTGATGCGTCCTGGACACACGCAGACTGACAACAAGCGAGCAGAGAAGCAGATGATGCTCAGTCACAACCGAAGTATGGCTGCAGCGCTCGGAGAATAAGACCCAGCGCCAAGTACTAGGACACTGCGTTATAAAGTAGATATTTATTTGTATAAATATATTTTATGTGGTATTATTGTTTTGTGATCTTGAAAAAGGTGTGTGAATATTTAATTAATAGTTCGTCGAGGCACGTAATACTAGCATGGCCAAAACCCTGTTACTATCAACCCCTGGCAATGACGAACGGTCAGCTCCCGATAGAGCTGTAAACCTCCAAGAAAGGTTGAGTAAGTCGGCACGGGTGTTCTGCTTGCACATGGATCACGTCACGATCCGCCGATTAAAGTGGAGCCGTTGCTTGTACGAGCGAGAGCAATGTGCGTCGGCTGACAATACTGTACAACGACCACTGTGCGTGCAATGCAACTCACACAACCACAGCCTCGAGTCCTTCTCAAGACCAAGCTAGACGAGCTACGCATAGCGGTCGATGGTCGTGGTGTACATGAGCGCACCAAAGCAATGGAGGAGGCCCTGGGCCTCCATCGCGTTTTTTGCGCGAGGGTCTGACGCCTCGATGAGGCCGTCCCTGGGACGGGCATCGACAAATGGATTCGGCTGCTGGAACTGGTGAGTACCGGAATGGTTGATGGAGGGGGGGCAGATGTAATGAAAGTCGAATTATCTCTGAATAATCGGTGGTCTGACTGTACAGTACTCCCCACGTCCCATCAACGGTTCGGGTGGTCGGACTCGAGCTGCCCGTGCTTTGACACGATCGAGTCGACGACTGCCGGTGGCATCGCGGTAAGCGAGTACTCGCGCGTACACCCTCGGAAGTCGCACTCTTTCAGGGTCTGGTGACGCAGGGAGTAGTCACGTGCTTCGTACTTGGGTACTTGCGCACGAATGTGGGTGGCACCACTGGCTGCTGAGCCTGACGCGACGTCGCCGGTACGATCCTGCCGGCGCTGGGACACGAGGCTGGGTCGCTTGGTTGGGCAAGACCAAGTTCATTATGGCGTCGTGCAGAACGTCGTTGACATACTACTGGTAGCCGGTCGAGGCGCGGTTCATGGCCTGGATGGCTTCGCGCTCGAGATCCCAGAGATCCATACCCGCCAGAATGTTGTTGTACAGCGACACAAACACGGTGGTGTACAAGTTGCACATGCCAGTGAGGGGTGCCGTCGAGCCCCGTGGCGAACGACGGTGGTGGGGTTTCCGTCAGGCAGCACGGAAAACGCGAGCGAGATCGTCAGGATACCATACAGACGCAGCCTCCTTGATTGCGAATCCGGAGCTCGGGCACGGGTTCGACACCGTTCCACTGGGAGGCATCATGGGTGACCAACCGTTGGTCACCATGGAACTGGTCATCGCCGACGAGGAAATAGTCCAGCTCTCTACTGTGGAAGTCTACTGCGAACAATATTTTCGCGGTGATCTTCGTCGCTCAGTAGAGGCGACGGAATTGCTCAATCTGGAGCAACCAACAGATCTGGTCCTGCGGATCGAAATGATAGTATGTGTTATTATCTTGGTCCGTACCTGCGCGAGGGCGAACCCGAGCTGCTCTGTCATTGGTGTGGACTTGTGGCACTTCCAACGCTTCTTGGACATCCGGCACTTCCGACACTTCTTGGACCAGTGTCACATCTTGGACTTGTGGAACTTCCTGCCGTTCAGATGCCACCGTTACGATCTCTTCGTCGAAAGTGAACGCGACGTCTGTTGAGGCTGCAGCTGCCGAGGCCAGTTCATCGAGAAAAAAAAGTCGTGATTTGATTGTTTGTTTGAGAGAGCGTTCCTGGAGCAGGCCACGGCTCGTCGGTCTGCGTGCCCTGCACGGTGGTCGCTGTCTTCCCCCTTCAGTTCGGCAAGAAAAAAGCGCATCTTGTCCATGCTGATCGCAAACTGCTTGGAACCGAACGAGCAATGGACTTGGTGCATCGTCACTTGTCAGCTTCGGCGTACTTCGCTTCCGGGGAAAGTATTGTGTCAGTGCTGCGATTGCTGACTTTGGCGACTCGATACGGGATAGTGGGTAGGACAGCGGCAACTTCCAAATCCGAAATGCGAAGTTTCCATCGAGAATGGATTTTTTTCGTAGGGAATGGGATCTGTCTCACCACACTACCATAAGATGTCAGATTGGAGCAGAACAACAGATTGACAATAGAAATCCTGCTTCTTACCTCCGACCGCGCGAGCATGATGTGGCGGCATGGAAGAAGTTGTGTTTGATAGAACGCGCAGGTACAAGTGATGCCTCGAATACTGACGGTGTACTGCTCAACTGAACCAACCCGCCCGTGATTGCTTAGATCTGGTAGCCCCAGTTCCTAAAGGAAGTCAGAGTCGCGTTTTGTCTGGTCCCACGTTACACCCACCAATACGCACAGCATACCTTCACTGCTACTATGTACTCCGCTCAACTTGTGACGCTGCATAGCGAGATACAGTCGACAGGAACCGAGACATCTCATCGTTGTAGTCTTCGTGTACGCACGTCCACCAGTACAAACGAGGGTGAGGGTGAGGGGTTCATTCTGACCGAAGTGTCATATCGTACTCACATTGAACATAGAGTCGAAAATGTTCTCCTTGTCCGCTTGACATGCCACGATCTCTAGTACAGCTTCGTCGATGTGGAGGTTGCTGTCCAAACCGGGTTTGAGATGCCCCATGACGACTCCAATCGATTGTTTGTGTTGTTGCCAATATGTGGAATGTCTCGACGCTTGAACAGCACCCACATATCTTGGCGATCGTCCCACCGTGAAGTGAAGTAGGTAGCACAACGACCACCACCATCTTCTAGGATAAGAGAGATGAAAAAGACGCGGGCCTTGACATAGTCGGTTTCACTGGCTGCGTAAACCATCTCTTGCACTATCCCCTTCATGTCCAGTCAACTTTTGGACTACCATTGAAGTCCTCTACGGACTCCTGTATCTTCTCCTGAAGATACTTGATGGCGTGGAAGGTACACAGAGGTTATCAGAGGTTGTGTCTTCATGTTCTTGGACCGAGTCACAACCCCGGTCAACAAACACCCAAAGCTTTGTGATCCGTCCACAAAACCGGAGCATAGGGCTAGGTGTGCCGACGCAATCAGTACAGTGGCGGGTGAAACCACAGCAGGTTACTGCCGTGGGGTAGAACGGCAGGTTACTGCAGTGTTATTGAGTGTTAATCAGTGTGAATGAAAATAGTGTTATTTAAAGTTACTGTGTTTACCGCACGTATGCGCGAGGCATGACGCGTTCGTGATGATGGCTCTCCATCCTCACTGGTACTTGACACGACAGGCGCAGCTACCGCAACGGGGATTTCCAACGCGACAAATTCCGGGGTGGCTGCATCCACGTCATTGTCGCCGCCCATAACACCAACACATTGTCGCCATCTTCTTCGTCTCCTTCCCATGCACGCCGGCCTCATTATCTGCGTCTCCACGCTCTTGTTCAGCATCAGTCGACAGCTTTCGGAAAAAGTAAGGTTTTTTCCTCATCTGTTCTTACACGACAAGTTGATAACTGTCACATGTGAAGTTGTGTTATTCCATGCTATTTCACATTCGGTTAAATCGTGTTAATCCGTGCTACTGCTGTTCAATGCTACTTCGCAAAACTGCTATACGATGTTAATCCGTGGTATCATGTGGTACTGGCTACTGTCATACACAAACGGCACGCCCCGCGTCTTGATCGTCTTCATCAGCTTTTAATCGTCATACCCAGTGTCTGCCTTTTCGACTCGAGTACTTGAGCCACCGTGCCTGGTGGTAGCCTATCTCTGCTCGCACTATACTCGATCGCGTCGTATATTACTTTGCGCTTGCAGTATTATTGACGGCGATATTTACGAGATGCTGACCAAGAAGACCATCGACCATCGCGGCATCCGTACTATTTGGGTCAAGTGTGGTAAAAAATAGAAAGAGCGTGCGACTGCGATGCTTCTTGCCGATAACGATGGCAATAGGTATCCCCTCTTCCTAGCGATGACTGCAGAAATGCGAGCAGAGAACACCGATAAAATACATGGTTTTGGTAAGCCCACCTGGGAACAGATCAAGAAAATTCAGCGCGATAACAGTGCACAAGTCTACAACAACCGTGCTGCATGGTGGAATGCTGATATAACTGTGCGATGGCTGCGATTGCATTCGGTGAACGGAATCCTCCTTCCCCGCCAGTGATTCTGCTGGACGTGTTCTCGGGGCATTGGACGAGCGAAGTGAACGAAACGGCCACCAGTATGGACGTGATTCTCCAGGCTTTCCCGAAATACAAAACTCGGCAATGCCAGCCCGCTGATGTTGCGTGGATCAAGCCCATGAAGGATCTACTTAGACGCCGGTGGGTGAAGTACGTCCGAGAGAAGTTGCGGCTGCGTATCCCGGGTGTGCGATTCGCTCTTGCTCCACCTACTCGAGTAGAAGTCGGGACTTGGGTTGCTGCGGCGTGGTCTACACTGGCATCGCGCATAATCATCAATGGTTTTGTGAAGTGTGGCCTCCGTCACGCTGTATCAGACAGCTCGAGCTCTACTGAGGAAGTGGAAACCACAAGTATTGGCACCACCGATCTTGTCACATGTCTAGAAGAAGAAGGAGGAGTGGACAACAGAGTTTCGGCGGTTACTTCTGCAATGGACGTGATTGACACTGACGGTGTTGCCATTGGCACTGATGGGTCGGTCGTAGTTGTCTAGATTCTGTGAATAGTACCATAAATTCAAAAATAGGCAAACCGTGTCACAAATACACCGAACCCTCCACAAACAAATGAGGCGTGACAGCGGGAATTGAGCTCGGCGCGGTTGAATGGGAGGGTTCAAACCAAACTACCAAACCAAGTCCACAACCCATTTAGTGACATGGTCAAAGTACTACAATTAATATCTTAAACGCATCGTCCTTTAGTGAGAGCATTTTCGTGCCCACTTTCGACTGCATTTAAGATATAGAAGTCGGTACATTCCAGCCCTTCAGGTGCGCTTGTAATCTATGCGAATGACCAAAAATCTATGCCTGATACGGTAGGGGGTGAAGGATTCGAAGCACCATATTCGTTGATGTCCATAACACAAAAGTCGGCAAGGTGAAGAAGACGAACCCAACGAGCAAAATGAACGGGTTTCCACGCCGCCAACGGGGTACGTTTCTATCACTGCATTGCTGGCTGAGAGTGCATCTCACGCTTCGTTTGCAGGGAAGAAAAAAGAAAGGAAGAAGAAACACATCCGTTCGCTTGGGTGCAAGGCCGCAATATCCGTCAAGGCGGAGAGCTACTGGGATTCTAAAGGCGAGGAACGCTACAGAGTACTCGTCACGAGTGTAGGGACAAACCACAACCATGTGATCGGCGACAAAGAATACTGCCGCTACTCGGAGAATCGTATGGTCGACGAGCCACAACTGCTTAGCAAGATCGCCGACTTTGCGGAGGTCGGTGTGTCTGTTCGTCAGATCTCAAGGTTTCTACGCAAGCGAACAGGTAAGGGGACGGTAGATATCTCAAGATCTCCTGTGGAAACGCCACAGCTATCGGAAGTGCTTGGTGTGTTTGGACTCTGAGGAGTGTCATGTCGGTAGTGCTGGAAGTGCCACGAGTGCTTGAAGTGCCAGGAGTGCCGGAAGTGTCAGGAGGGCCAGGAGTGACCGGAGTGTGAGTGTCAGGAGTGTCGGGAGTGTCAGGAGTGTCACGAAAATGAGATAAATGAACAATCGTTTGCATGGGGAAGCCATCTGTCGCAAAAGACAATCTCGTGCAGAAGCTGAAGGTGGAAAGCCGCGTCAGTACAGTCGCCACGAGATTGAAAGCGGTGTTGGAAACATTCACGGAATCGGATGGATACGTCGCCAGAGTCTTCGTCGACGACTTCAAGTGCGCGCGGTTTTTCACGTTGCCGACCGACATGATGCGCCGGGTGGTCCAGGTTTTCCCGCACGTACTTTTCATGGATGTAACACACGGTAAGTGAGTTACAACAAAGTGAAGGGTATGTTCTCACGGCTCTACAAGAGTTCAAGTCCAACAGCGAATTGGGGGAGGACATCCAAGTTATCGTAGTATGTACCCCTGCGTTTGATCGGTGTCGTGCAATTGTCGTATCTAAGCTGCAATGCTTCTATTTTTTATGGAAAAATCTTTGTTGAGATCGGAGCCGTCGTGTTTGAGCTCCCAAGTGCTCGTATTCTCCTGGGTTGTGATTTTTGTGACTCTCGGTCACAAGAATCACAGCGGACACACCGAGTTTATCTCAGAGCACACTGCAAAAACCCATGTGTCTTTCGTGGTTAGGGTTGGCTGTTTTGTGGCCAGTGTACCTCTGCACTGACCACCGCAGAAACCTCGAGGGGACGCGTAACCAGAAAACGTAACCCTAATAACACGCTTTAACCCGAAATAACATCGCTCGCAAACGGTCGGATCACCACTCATTTAGAAAACCCCAGAATGGACGACGTGGCGATAAGAGCGATTGAGAACAACTTGGCCATCCAAAATGCAGTGCAGCAAGTGGTTGCCGCCTCACGCCTGATCAGGCCAACCAACACGAGCAAGAATTACAACAACAAACAAGCCGAATGGATGCGTTGCTGTGAGCAGCTCGGCTTCGTGGCCGGTACTGTAGTGTCCGAGGGAAAGCTTGTTCTTTACCTCAGGGGAGTAATTGTTCCTCGCGGATCGGAAAGCGCGACGGCGGTGTTCTGCTCCCGTTGTCCGCAGACAGGCCCGAATGCTTCGAGAAAGCGTCTACAGCACAGAGAAAACCCTCCAACTGAACTCACACGATCACCCCCGTTGCCAAGCGCTGAGTGCTACTTGAAAATGCAGAAGAGTTAGCGTTTAAAGCGCAAGCCTGCCAATTACCACGACAGAGGAGAGGGTAAGGTCCAAGACACGTACTCCGTCGACGAGCTGAAGCTTATTGCAGGGCGCTTTTTGGCTGAGCGATCTGCTCGTGGTCTACGTGATCGTCTGGATATTTTCCTCAGCCATGCTATCACGGCGCGTGGTGAGAGCACAAGAAAGCTGCAACTCCCCGATCTTTTTTCGCTTGAGATCCAGAACGAAGGCCCGACCAGGGTAAGATGAATCGCGCATCGAGTACGGCGCATCGCCACGTGGAGCAATGTCCAATCGGGGCATTAGCGTTGTACCTGTTCTGGCGCTTTCATGTAGTCGGTGAGCCGTTCCCTGACATGCGTAGACGCAAGAAATGGTATGACAGCCATCTCATTGATGGTAAGGATCCGCACACACTAACACGGTATAACATTGTTTAAAACAGGTAACACATATACGACGCACAAGCTCACGTGTAATCGTCGAGGCGAACGGAGCATCCGAGTCGTGGTGGCAGGTAGAACAACGAAAAGATGGAAGGCTGCGATCTCACGACTCTGCCAATGGAGGTCGTGAGAGTACTCGCTGGCTGCAACGCAAAGGGCGGCGGATTCTTTCTTCACGCGCGGAATGCCCCGTTCCGAGCAATATCGTTTCGGCAATATTTCAGGGCATAGAGTCTACCCAGCCGCTGTTTGACAACGGCACGATACAAGACATTGCGGGCCAAGGGTTCTTATCTGCGATTAGTCCTAATACAGGACTCCGTCCTCCTGCGACGGGCGTATCCTGGCCACGCTATTTGGAACCACGCTATCTTCCAATCCCAGTCGTACTATTCGTATGCAGCATCAGCCGAATAGCGTCTCAATCAAGCGACGACAGCCCGCTTATCAACTCAGTGCAAGCAGCAATACAGAAAACGACAGGCAAATCCGTGGGACACGAAAATCCGTGGGTTGAGTGTGATACTTTTTCTTTGGCTCAAAAACAATATGCATATTTTATGTAATCAAATATGAGTAAGGAGTTGGCACGTCGAGTGGCCACCACCGCCTCCACAAAAGATGGTGGGGCCACCGGCAAACACACACAGGAAGATTTTCTATGGGACAGAAGAAGTCCTATACGATCTACGAGAAGCGTGAAGCGCTCGTCCAGCTGGAGTGTGGGCGAAGCCTGGCAGCGGTCGCACACAGCATCCCTGTCCCTGTGTCGACGCTGCGCGACTGGCGCAAGAGTTCGGCGAGGATCTTTGCCTATGAAGGCAGTGAACGGCCATGGTTTCTCCCGTCGCATCTCGAAGGAGCCAGCACCTGAGCTTCTCGCCACCGGCGACTCGTTCGCCGCCAAGTTCTGGAATGAGTACGACTCGTACGAGCCGCACGGAATATGGAGGAAACCGCCATATTTTCGACACGACACGAATCTGGGCGGTGAAAGGCGGCTCAGCAAAGGTGGACGCGACGCAGAAGCACTCGGCCCGTCTCACAGCAGTGATGACAATCAGAGGTGATGGTAAGAAACTCCCTATATTCTTTATTCTAAAAGCACAGCTAGGCGGGACTATCGAGGCTCCTACACGGTGCAGTCGAACGGATGGATGGACGCGGTGGGTTGGAAGGCATACGTGATGGAGTGCCTGCGCTTCCAGGTGCACGGCCCATCCGTCCTTCTCGTCGACAACTTCGACGCTCACGTGTGCGCCGAAGGCCAGCAGCTCGTCACCGACGAAGCCTGCTGCGCGGTCTGCCCGCTGCCGCCAAACTCCACCTCTGTCTGTCAAGCGCTGGACGTGGGTGTGATGAGTCCCCTCAAAGCCAAGATGCGCATGCTCTGGCTCACGGAAGACAACGGACCCACACCCACGGCAGCACAGAAACGACGTGCAATGATCGAGAGAACGATCGTTGCATGGGAGGACATCAGCGAGGAGACGATCGCCAAAAGCTTCAAGGCAGTGCTTCCGAAGTCAACACCAGAAACCACAGAATTCAGTTGTTAAATTCAATTCAAAGTTTACAGTTTCCTTTGTGTCTGGTAGTACTGTCGAGTCCGACGGTGATACGGTCACGCAGAACAACGGCCAACCTTCAGTGGATCCAAGGAGCGGACCGATTTACCGTATGTCGAGAGGACTGCAGTTTGACTTCAGCGGGGAACTGTGTGGCAACGCCACCTCTCTCAGACGGAGCAACTTGGCCTGCGCGAGTACGTGAACGGAACGAAAAACGATGGCGAGCCAAGAATGACTGTTGCCACGGCGCAGACGCAGCGAACTTCCCCTTGGGGATCTCCTGATCTCCTAAACAACACAAGACGGCGTGTTTGAACTTGACGTCTTGCTTGCATTCTTGTCCTGCTTTGACACCGCGTGCTTCCCTTGATGTTGGTGCGGCCGCGCGGCATTTTGCTTGATGGACAAAAAGCGGGAGATCTGGCGATGTCTCTGACGCGGGGGTGATCATATTGTGTGGCGCAATTATAGAGGCGTGGTGCAATTAAGATGTTGCCTCATCTAAGACATAGAAGTCGGTACGGTCGAAGTAGCTGCTGAGATAGACGAATGCTTCGTCAAAGGTATTGAACTGGGTCACTTCAGGAGCCGGCGCCGTCGCTACAACGCCATTCAGCAGCGGATCTACGTCGACTTCCACATGGTCGTCGTCATCGCCGTCGACTATCTCCTCATCGGCGCCGCAGTCCTCTTCAACGTTATCCTCGGGCTCGTCATCGCGCATGGCGACGGCGGTGGTCTTTAGCTACAAACATAGAGGGACAAATGGGGCACAAATACAGAGGGGGCTCAAATACAGAGAGGGGCTTGTAATACAGCTTTTACAGTACTTCGAAGCAGTGATTTTTTGCTTTTGATTTCGTCGTGCATTTTTCGAGGATATTTTTCGATGATACCCGAATTTATTCTTTTTTTTTTTCAGTGTGAATCATGATCATCATCTGGTTTGGAGACTCGCATGTCGTGACGTGCGTGACTCGTGCCAGTCATCCCAGTGAGCTGATTGATTCTGTCCCCATAGATTGATAGAGCTGGATACAGTTCAGTTCACACACAACGAGGCGCGTGGCCGCGCTCATCTCTATCTGTCGACCGTAGCAACAATGGACGTGGAGCGCCACCACGTTTCGTCGCGTATTAAGCGAGACACTGAGCGCTTTCTCCTGTTCTTGGTAACGACTGGTGTCATGTGGAGCGCAGCGGACGCAGCGACTGAGACAAGCGCCAGCGATGGCAGCGACGCCGACGACGGCGATAGCGGTAGTAGTAGTAGCAGTGCGAGCCAGGGCGTGGGTACCTTAGTGAAGCTATTGAGTGAAGGAGATGCCGTGCTCATCCACCATAGACCACGATTCTGGACGACGCCGCCCTGCGAAAACAAACCGTTTGTGCTCAGCAAGATCGGCGCCTCGAACAAGAACTGTGGCGTACTGTTCGACGCATTCAACATTTCGTGTACGTGTCTCGACGGTTTTGTCAAGAGAGGCGAGTGGAAGTTTCAAGTCACGAGCAAAATGGCCAGCAGCGCACCACCCAAGACGAGTGTAAACGCAATCTCGACCATCCCAATCACCAAGATCGCGCCGTTCTTCTTTCCCAAGTCTGCCACGTCCGTGTAAGTCGGGTCTCTGTGGACTGGATGGAAGGAGTATCAGTACCATCTCAATCCCTCACCTTCTACATTTGGTACACAGCAAGATCATCGCAGCCAACTCCACCAGTGGCGCAATCGAGTTTATGCAAGACATCGCTGCCAATGGCGCGACCTTGGCGCCAAAGATGGAAACACGGGGCAACTCGCCAGCGACGCTCCGCTCCGTGTACGCCCTCCAATCACTCCAGTTTGGGACTGCTCCCTACAGTCTCTAACTTTCCACTCTACTACTCGCTCTGTGTGTAGACACTTGGAGAACATCAACTTGGCCAACGTGATCACCAATGCCGACTTCTTCCGGCCGTCATTGATGGAGTTGTACGTTCACGTGTGGATGTGATCCCCTTTTTT
>JAADWC010000244.1:0-12988 GCA_023336095.1 Pythium pectinolyticum | reverse complement strand
CTTACTATGCCACTCACCGCCAACTAGCACGGGGTCCGAGGAAACCAAGCGCTTCCGTTCCGCACTCGGCAAAATGCAGAATGTTTGAGTTTGTCCCAAGTCAAGCAGTGTCCCGAATATGTATCGCCCTGTCCCACGCTTTCCGAAGCCAATGATCCATATGGGGGAATAGACCGTTTGTACCCGAGGGGGTGGCTGGTATATTCATTTATTCCACCAGGCCAATTAAACCAAGGCCCTCCGCTGCAAAGACTCCGGTAACCGCATTGGGACACACGTCGACGACACACGCACCCACACAACCACACCAATCGACGCTTCCAAAGTCCTTGAGAAGAATGTGCGGAGGATAAACGGCGTGTGGAACCCGTTCGACAGTTGTCGGCCATCGTGCAGGACCGGTGAAATCGGTCTCCTCGTCTTCATCATCACTGGAAAGCACAATCACGTTATCGCTGCCACCTTGGAAGTCACGAGCATCTTCAGTCTCTTCATCCGAGCTCACGAGATCGACGCTTTCGATTTCATCTGCCCGGCGCTCCGCATCGCTTTTTCTTTGTCGCTGAGTGGGGGGCGGAGGGTTGTACTCGCCCTTTGCGTATGCACGAAACGATCGCAGGTCGGCTGCGCAGATAAACACACATCTGTACGATCGTTTGGAGTCACGAACTGCAGCTCGGTTTGCCATTCGCCACGGCTTTCTCGACTTCGCCACGTGAGGTCCACTCCTCTTGCCGCTCTTGACTTTCTTAGCTTTCTTCACTTGCTCTTGATAGAGCTGGGCCTTCGCAGACATTGTCAGTAGCCCCTCACCCACGATATTGAGCCCAGTGAGTTTGTCTTTGTGAGATTGCTTCGTTCTGTGGGTTCCCAATGTGTTCTCACTGCGGCTTTCTCGGGTTGATGGGTTTGTTCGGGTCTAAATCCAGACTGCCTGTGACAAATGGCGTATACAGGAAATGACTTGCGATCGATGTGGTCCACACCAATCAGTATACGCTTTTCGCAAAATGGTTAGGGTAGTATACGCTTCTTGTCATTTTCCCGTACAGTGAGTGCACAGAGAAGTTCGCAATCATAAGTAACTTAAGTAAATATATCACATCAATGGGTGGTGCAGTCCCCAGCATGCATTCAGCATAAACTGCCTACATCCAATCGGGACGAAAGGGGTATTCTAGATAGGAAATCCTAATCAGACAAGTGAACTACCTTTCGTCTGCCAGAATGCTAACATATATGACAAAAGATCTGGTTTGAAAGGTTAAACTCGCTGTTCGTCGGACGTTCTGCCAGAAGCTCTCTGGTCAGAGTCTGGCCCAGCGTGGATCAACATCACTTCGCAACTTTCAAGTACCGGTACAAGGACCCTGTATCCGCGCTCCAATGGCGTTCTCATTTCTATCGCTATTCCACTCCAAGCGCGCACTCCGTGTGGATGCGTGCAGTCCACAGCCCATCCAAGTCCCCGAGCAGCAGCGCGTCCACGCCTCGCAATCCGTGGCGCACTCATGGACGGTCACGGGGGGCGTTAGTGAAAAGCATCAGTCACAACTGACCAAGCTGCGGATCGATTCGCCCGGACTTACGATCGTTCGCGTACGAACGGATCTCTCTGACGGCATTACCAACAACAATACCAACACCAACAACGCCAACAACAACACCAACACCAACACCAACAATACCAATCCAACGATAACCGTGTTGGCGACTGTACGGATCTCAAGTGATACGGCATCGCGCATTGACTGCCTGACTGTGAAACCCAAGAAGCGCGATGAGCTTCGCATCGCGTTCAAGAACAAGATCCCAACGGACAGCGATACGCCCGGCGCACTGGTGATCGAGATTGAGCTGCACCACGCTTCGCTTCTTCAGAGTATCCTGGTCGCGGGCGGTGGCAATGTCGTTGTCTTGAATAATGTATTGGCGCGAAACGTGGAGCGCAGCCGTCTCACGCTGACGTGCAAGGACCGCAGTCGCCTGTTTGTGCGCGAGATGGCTTCGACCGAGGAGCTCGCTGTCGAGGAGCTCCTGGTGGGCTGTCTCAGCGGCGGCTGTGTGTTTTTCGAATCGTCGGCTGCGATCTCGGCGCGCTCCAAGTTTGCATGTGGTGTCGTGGGCGATGGAAGTCTCCACATCCGTGCGCCACGCGTGGAGACGAAGGACACCTCGATCGGCGTAATGGGATTACACGGCTGTGTCCAGATCCACGCCCTCGACGGGTTTGTCGTCACCAATACACTGGAGAGCATGGTGCAAAATGGCGGTGCGTTGCTCATCCAGTCGTCGCCGGCGTGGGAGGTCGACCAGCCTGTTGTGTGCAAGCTGCAGAAACTGGATGTGGTCGGCGATGGCCGCATGGATGTCGCGGCGATCGTTTCGCAGCGTGCCAAGGTCTCGGTTCAAGACGCTGGCCGCGTGACTCTGCAAGCCAGAGAGACTCTCAAGTTGGATTGCCACACCCACAGCAATACCGTGGTTGAGTGTGTTGGTGCAGAGCCTACGAATGTATCGGGAAGCTCCAAGCACGTGACTCGCACGCAGACGAGCCACAATGAGCGAGTTCAGGCGGCTCTCGTCGCGTCACCGGAAGTGCCAACCATCTACGATGCATTTGACAAGCCGCGGCTCGTGCGCGCGCAGAAAGTGGGTGTATTAGACACACTCGCGCCCATGCTTGAAGAGAACAACGAGGAGAAAAAGAACCTACCGTCCGGCGCGTGGCTCCAAGTCTTTTCCGGAGACGCCCGGGACGACTAATGCAGTGACTTCATTTCTTAAATGATACCGATGTTTTTTTGCGTGCCGATCACTCCATCAAAAGCGTTTAGTCCAGCATGCATCCACAATCTAGGAATACTGAGAGTCAGTGTACTGAGAAGTGGTGCTGGACGCGACACTGGAGACGTTCATGGGCAAGATCGGCAGCACACGCCCACGAAAATTCGCGCGGTTAGTTCTCAAATGGGGCACAGAACAAACATCCTGCGCGTGTGTAGCCGACAGCTGTAGTGTTCGCTTCAACTGCTACTGCCAGTCCCGAACGAAGACGAATGCGGCATTGTGTTGCGTCCACTGCACTAGAGGAGCTGGATGGTCAGAATCAATGCATGAAATGAGAAGCTACGTATCGCGGAACGATCACGGCGCTTCCGCACCTGCCAAAGAAGGATCATACAAGGCCGACAGCACGCGACATCACAGTCGTTTCGCTGAGTCCGTCGGCATAGTCGCACTTTTGAGACATCTCTTTTGATCCAGATGTAGCCACATTCACTCTGATCTGATTCGTATGAATGTTGGTCAATTGGACTAAGCCCACGGACTCAACAGTTCCGTGTTTGTTTTTTTCCACCACCACCATCACGCCACCGCCAAAACCACTATGACATAGACTTTGTGTGTTTAACAGCCACTTTCATTCTCGAATTCACCACGTCGACAACACCCCCCCACACACACACACGTAATAACCCCACCACCTTATGCAACTCTTGTCCAGCCACAATGACCTCTGTCTCCTCGTCCGTCATGAACTGGATCGACCGCGCGCGGCCGTCGCTGCTGTCGATGCCCGCGCCACTGTGCATCCACTCCACAGCCGTTCAAGAAGTCGCTGAAGCCCACCAAGTCCACGCAATGCAGCGCTTTGTACGTACGTGGACAGTCACTAGCAACGACCCACAAGAACTCCTCACCAAACTACGACTGGCCACACCGGCGCTCACGATCGTGCGAGTCAACCCAGAGCTGCTGCAGCTCCAACGTCCAGAGTTAACGACTACAACGCTGGAGCCGGTGGTAGAAATTATCGCACGGATCCGCGTCTTTAGCGATGAAGTCGAGACCGTCGACTGCGTGCGTGTCGCGACAAAAAAGAACAACGAATTGCGCCTCACATTTGACGACCTCGCCTCCGGAAACGAAATCGTAGGCTCGCTAGTGACCGAGATTGAGCTCACTCACGCCAGCCAGATCAGCCAAGTGATCGCATTGGGTGGCGGCGATGTGTTTATCGACCACAGCGTGGTCGTCAACAGTATCCAGCACAGTGCACTCCTTGTAGCTCTTCACAGCACGCGGCTCAGTGTATCTGAGACTGTGGCCGACCATCTCCAACTGAAAGACTTGCTCATTTCCTCTGCGCGTGGCGGTGAAGTCTACGTGTCAGCGAACGCCATCACGGCGCTGGAGACGCTTGGCTGTGGCGTGATGGGCGACGGCTGTATCCACGTCCAGGCGCCGCGCGTGTGGGCCAAGAAAGTTGACTTTGCCGTGGTCGGTGAGCGAGGCAGTGTCCAGATCCGAGCTGAACAAGGACTTGTGACCGAGGAGCTCCACGGTGCCGTGCTTGGTGCTGGCTTTGGTGTGGTCCAGTCATCGCCTGCAGTTGAGACTGGTCGCCCCACACTCTGTGCTCAGCAAAAGCTCACGGTCGAAGGTCCGGGACGGCTCGACGTCGCCGGTGTGCCCAGTGAGTCGGCTCGCATCAAGATTCGAGGCAGCGGTCGAGTGATCGCGCAGCCACGCCACCGTGTGGATCTGGACGTGGACGATCTCTCGACTGTCGAGTGTGTAGGCTCGCTGCCGCCCAAGCTGGAGAGCTCGCGTGGCTTTGGGCTGCGCATACTGGACGCCGTAGTGCTCACGACAAGCCACCACGATCGGCTCATCCAGCATCGCATTGTGTGTGCGACGGCGCCCATCGCAGCGATCCCACAGGCCCCACAAGTCCACAGAGCGTTTGAAACCCCACAAGTGCTCCACGTCGAAAAGCATGGCTTTCGTGAGACGTTTTTGAGGCCGTTTCTGGATCTATTGTAGCCATCAAAGTTCCGAAAAAGACATGATTAGCGGTTAAATCAGACGGAAAGGAACCTTTTTTTCAAATGAAAGTAGATGAATATTCATGGATGGTTAACAGGAGTGGTTCCCCCATGCAATGGGGGACGGATACGAGGCCACGACATGGTAGATAGAGTCCCAGTACGGCTGACGGAAGAAGGGGGAGATGTATAGTGTACTACACTCTTCGTTCTGCAATCGGCGGCGTGAAGAGATGTTCTCTCTAAAGTCCGGCCGCCGTGTTGTTGGACTGATGGTCTGGATCGCCGACACTCGGACCGGCAGCAACACGGGATCCGCTTCCCGAGCCGTGGCCAAAACCGGATCCGGAACCCGAGCCAGAGCCATCTCCGTGTTCATGCACGTCGTGCTTGGGCTCTGGTGGCGAGCACTTATCGCGAACTTCTTGTTTGCACTTGTCGTTTTCCGAGCTGAAGAGGCACTGGACAGTAGCACGCACAGAGCACCACGTGTCCCAGCCAAGCTGCGCCTCCATCGTCGCAGGTGCCGGCGCGGTCACGTGGGCGCTGAGCGACGAGGTCTGGACCATAGCAGCCGCCTGGCTCTGCTGGTGCTCCGAAATGAGCTCCACGGCGACGCACGAGCCAGCGACCAGCGCCAATGCGCTCACGATTCCCACGGCGACACGCAGCGCATGCGAGCGACGCGAACGAACTGTGTCGTCGCGCAGGCGGTGCGGCTGTGGCTGGTTATCCAGCAGCGTTCTCACTTCTTCGTTGGCCATTTCTTTCAAGCTTGCTTGGGGAGGCACTAACTCACTGAGGCAGAAGCGAATACAATGAAGGAATGCCACGGACTAATACCGCCCACGGCGAGACGCAAAACCTCACACGCACCACGCAGCGGCGCTTCATCTAGGATCTTGATCCTCAGCTGGCTTCAACAGTCGCCCACATACCGCACGTCTCCGCCGCTCGTTCGCGACCCTTCCTGCTCCCCACCAACATTTTTCGCCATTCAGCGACGCTTCAGCGGACACGCGGGAACTGTCCTGATGCAATGTGGTCCACTCCACGCTAACTTACGTCGACCACCTTATGTTGGGGCAAGTGGAGAATATTTTACAAATATAGAGATTTGTTTGTGAAAATCGGCTTTTGGAGGGAACTTGTGGAAGCTTTCGTTGTTGGAGCTCCCTCCAAGCTCGCGTTTGGAGCGACGAGAAGTGCGCGGAAACCTCAATGGCGAACGCGCGATTGAAATTAGCGCGTGTAAACAATCGCAAGCGCCGTCGGAATGATGTGGGATCGGAAGAGCATTCCTCGACCGAGGTGCCCGTGCCACTCTCGCGGAGTAGTTCGCAGAATTGTGACCAGCAGGAACCGGAAACGGCAGCGATCGAGGACCCCGATGACGTTGTGACGGCGCTTTTCGACCGCAAACAAGCGTTAGAGACGCGTCTTATTGAGCTCTCGCTGGACAAACCGCTTCCACGATTAGAAGAAAAGGGATTTGACGCCAATGGCGTGCGGTTAAAGCGTCTCCATCGTGATTTTTTGCTCCAAGAAATGGTTCGTGTGGTGGTTTTTACATGGAAATTGCGGGGTTTCCGCCTACTGATGGGCTCTATAACTGTAGGAATGGATGGCCGCTGACTTTGCTCAAGAGCGCAAGTGGAGAATGAAGACAGCGCGGACTCTGTCGGTCGCTGTGGTCAGCCATCAAGCCAAGAAGGCCTCTCGGTCGGCGCGACAAGAGAAGGTTGGTTCATCGTAGCTGTTGGATTTTGAGGCGTAGTAGTCTCCTAATGGAGGATTTGAATTGGAAATAGCTCGAAGAAGAAGCTCGGAGACGCACAGCGGCTCGTGTGGGCCGGGAAGTCAAGAAATTCTGGACCAAAATCGACAAAATCATTAGTTTCAAGGTCAAGTTGCAGTCGGACGAGCTCCGCAAGGCCGCGATGGACCGCCATTTGAAAAGTCTCATGTCGCAGACCGAGCGGTACGCGTCGGCACTGGCGCTGGCTTTTTGTGAGTCGGAAACAAAGGACGTCGGGGGTGAAGACGCCCCTGAAACGGAGGAAATATCTACTACTTTGGACCAAGATGGTGATCGTAGAAGCGATAGTGACAGTGACTTCCAAGCTGGCGACCAGGATGAGGAAGAACAAGATGACGAAACGACGATCGCGGCCGAGGAGATGGATTCGTCCACGGGACAGAGTCAGGCTGCTCAGTACAGGGATGAGATTGCGACGCTGCGTGAAGAAAGTGAGCTCTCGGTGGATGAACTGCGAGCCAAGTACGCGGTATTAGCAGCAGCAGAACAAGAAGACGAACAAGAAGATGGGGACCAACATTCTGGGCAACAGGACGAAATGATGGAGAGCTGCGGAGAGTCGGACGACTCGGATTTCGCGATGGACGATGTGGGTGGCGACGATGAAGAACAAGATGACGAAACGACAATTGAACTGCAAGAAAGGACCGAGTCACGAGGCGACGTAGAGGACGAAGTCGCAAAACTGCAGGAAGAAAGTGAGCTGTCGATCGAGGAGCTCCGTGCTCGGTACGCGGAGGCGCTGGTGGCTACGAGCACTAGTCCATTTGACGTCCAGACGGAAGCCATTGCGGAAGAGAATAGAGAGGAGGAAGAAGAAGAAGAAGAGGAGGAGGAGGATTATCGACCGTCAGAGATGGAGGAAACGGATGATGAGACGACACTCGAGATTGCGGAGAAGACAGAGTTTACAAAAGACGAAGTGGATGAAGAAGTTCGGCTCTTGCACGACGAAAGTGAGCTGTCGATCGAGGAGCTACGTGCCAAGTACGCTGCCATGGAGGCTGCGGACTCGATGCAAGAAGATCCACTGGATTCTCCACCTGATAGTGAAGGAGGACGAAACGAAGAGGACGACGCCGACTCGGACTTTGAGCACACGGGCACTGACGAAGAAGAACAAGACGACGAGACCACGATCGCTGAGGCTGAATGCGGCGAAAAGCGCACGAAAGAAGACGTAGACGACGAGCTCCACGGGCTGGAGGACGACAACAATCTGACAATCGAAGAGTTACGTGCGCGGTACTACGGACAGGAAGAGAACGGCCACGATGCGTCGTCGTCAGTAGCCGATCAAGAAGATGAAAACGAACACAAGGGCGATGACGACGTGGAAGCGACGGCTGTGGAGCTAGACGACAAAGAGCAGCGTGTCGATACGACGGACAAGGAACAAGACGAGTTACACCACGTGCACGATCACGATTCCCAGCACGACGGCGACGACGCTGACCACGTCGTGGAGACCGACAGCTCGGCTCTCTCTACATACAAACGTCCCTTCCTTCTCACCTCGCGTCTCGAGCTGCGCGAGTACCAGCAGGCCGGTGTGAACTGGCTCGTGAGCATGTGCGAGAAGCGCATCAACGGCATTCTCGCCGACGAAATGGGGCTCGGCAAGACCATCCAGACCATCACGATGCTCGCGCACTTGGCGTGTTCACGCAGTGTGTGGGGGCCGCACTTGATCGTCGTGCCCACGTCGTGTCTCGTGAACTGGGAGATGGAATTCAAGCGCTGGTGTCCGGCGTTCAAAGTGCTCACGTACTTTGGTTCCGCCAAGCGGCGCAAGGAGTTGCGCCACGGGTGGTCCAAACTCAATGCGTTCCACGTGTGTATCACGAGCTACCAACTCGTGGTCCAGGACGCGCACTGCTTTAAGCGCAAAAAGTGGTATTACTTGATTCTCGACGAGGCCCACAATATCAAGAACTGGAAGTCGCTCCGCTGGCAGACGCTGTTGCATTTCAACTCGCAACGGCGGCTTTTGCTCACGGGGACGCCGCTACAAAACAATATCATGGAGCTCTGGGCGCTCATGCATTTCCTGATGCCGCACGTGTTTGCGTCGCGCAAGGAGTTTACGTACTGGTTCCAGAACCCACTGAGCGTCATGGTCGAAGAGAGCAGCTCCAAGGCGATCGCACCAGCAGCAGCAGCAGCGACTGCAGGCGGCAGCAGTGGACAGAACAACGGCCAGCTACAAGATACGAAAGCAGCAGCAGAACCGAGCGAGCCGCAGCATCAGCAACTTGTCGCGCAGCTCCACGGGATCATCCGTCCGTTTGTGCTGCGGCGCCTGAAAAAAGACGTCGCCAAGCAGCTACCGGGCAAGTTTGAGCACGTGGTGACGTGCAGTCTGTCCAAGCGGCAGCGGTTCTTGTACGAAGACTTTATCTCACGTAGCTCCACCAAGCGTGCGCTGTTTGGCGGTGGCAGCGGCTCAAACAAGAGCAGCCACGGAAGTGGCAATTTCATGAGCATGATGAACGTGCTGATGCAGCTGCGCAAAGTGTGCAACCACCCGGATCTCTTTGAGCCCCGGCCCATTGCGTCACCGTTGGATATGGAGCCACTCACGCTGCAGCTGCCCATGCGCTGCGCGTACATTTACGACTGGCTCGAGCGCCGCACCGAGAGTATCGCGTATTGGCCAGCGGCGTTGTGTCTGCCCAACCAGGAGCTCCACGGATACGACCGGTTCACAAACGCACGTGCCAAGAAACTGCTGCATTTTTACGACGATGTGAATCTCGTGGATGACCAGCTACCTGCCGAGTGTGCTGTGGATACCACCACTATCATAAGACGACCGGACGTTGCACGGCGACTACTGCTACTCGCGCAGGCGCGACGCGCGTACTGGATCGCCAAGCGGCAACACTATGAGCGTGTTGCCCGCATTACCACGTCGCTCCATGAGCCCATGCTCGGTGCCGACGTGGTTCGAGCGTGTACGATGCCCGTGTTTATCTCCCACGCGATGGACGTCCACGCCAAGCGAGCGTCGCAAGACAGCCGCGACTCGCTCACACTGAGTGAAGCGCTAAGTGCGATGGTACGCGACCCTCTTGCGCGCATCGAAGAGCTCCAGCCGATTGTGAGAAAGGCCGTGTGTGCCGTGCCCAAGGCGCGTGCACGGCCACTAGCGATCCAGTTTGTTGGCCGGGGCTTTAGTGCCGATACGACGCGCACTGGGAACGATCCTGCCAAGCTGTCGCGTAAAGTACGCATGGACCGCTACGTCGACGAGCAGCTCACGTGCGTGGCGAGTCGGTGCTTGGACCCGTTTTACGAATCGTTCAAACGCACGCAATTGTTTTTCCCCGACAAGCGGCTGATCCAGTTTGACTGCGGCAAGCTCCAGCAATTGGATCTGCTGCTTCGAGAGCTCAAGCGGGGCAAGCACCGGTGCCTGATTTTCACGCAAATGAGCTCCATGCTCAATATTCTCGAGATCTTTTTGAATCTCCACGGCCACACGTATTTCCGACTGGACGGGTCTACAAAAGTCGAGCAGCGCCAGTACCTCATGGAGAAATTCAACCACGACGACAAGATCTTTTGCTTCATCTTATCTACGCGCAGTGGCGGGCTGGGCATCAATCTGACGGGCGCGGACTCGGTGATCTTCTACGATTCGGACTGGAACCCAGCGATGGACGCGCAGGCGCAGGACCGTGCGCATCGGATCGGCCAGACGCGTGACGTCCACATCTATCGGCTCGTGAGCGAGCACACGGTGGAGGAAAACATTCTCAAAAAGGCGCAGCAAAAACGGCATTTGGACTTTTTAGTGATGGCAAAAGGCGGATTTACGACCGAGTTTTTCTCCAAGGCCAGTTTACGTGAGCTCATGGGCGACGAGATGGACAAGACGACTGAGAAAGAACAAGATAACGTAGAGGAAGACGGAGCGCACGTTGGTTCTCGAATCGAGGAGCTCCATGACGAAGAGGACGAGGTAGAGGAGGAGGAGGAGGACTTGTCGTTGGATGCGATTGAGAGTGCAATGGCGCAGCTAGAAGACGAGGATGATGTCGTGGCGATGCGTGGCGCACGCGACGAGTTTCTATCGGAGCAGCGCGAGTTTGACGAAGAGACCAACGCCACGACTAGTGCGAATGGAGCGAGCGACAACAATCGACGTCGTGTCTCAAATGCCGGGACGGATGTGTCGCGCGTGTCGACGCCGACAGCGGATGGCCAGGACGAGGAGGATACGCGCAGTGTGGAGGAGGATGGCGGCGTGGGGGAAGAGGAGGAGGAGGACACGAAGCGATCCAGTGCGGCGGAGGGAGGTCTGGCGTCAGTGTTGACGGCGGGCGACGGAGGAGCAGCTGAAGGCCAGAAGAAGAACAGGTCGTCCGCCGTGGCTAATGGAGAGAGAGCGACAGTGATGATGGACGATAGTGACGCTGTTGAAGTGGCGTCGGCGGAGCAAGACACGAGCGTGCTGGAGGAGGAGGATGGAGACGAGGATGAAGACGACGGTGACTATACTGGCCAGGGAAGCGATGCGGAGCGAGAGGCAGAGGACGAGAGTGGCAGTGGAAGTGATGTGGAAATGAGCGATGATGACGACATGAGCGATGACGACGAGGACGAGGACGATGGTGGACGCCGCCGCGCAACACGACCAGCAAAGCGACGACCAACGAAATCGTCAGCCAAACAAAAGAGTGCAAGCGGCCACAAGCGACGACGTAGCGACAACGATGCGCAAGCTGCCACGGCAAGTAAGCGAGCCAAGCGCGACCAACTCGCAGTCACCGCTGCGCAGGAGCTCAAAAAGCAGGAGCGCGCCAAGGAGCGAGCCCGTGAAGTGGAGGAAGAGCGCAAGCTCCAGGCGTGGAAAGACTCGGTGTCGTCACTCCAGCATTTTGAAGACTCTTTGAACCCGGTGGACCGGTACGCGCTGCATTTCCGGGAAGAGATTGATCCGCTGTTCGCGTACGTGCCCACGGCCGAGGCCTTTGCGCAGCTAGAGAAGGACGACGAGTCCAACATGCTGCTGGTCAACATTGAAGAGATCGAGGCCCGTAAGATGGTGGAGGAGCAGCAGTGGATCGCCGATGGTGAGCTCATTGCCGGCGTCACGACACTGGACGAACTCACACAGGAGGAGATGGAGATGCACTTGCAGCTCTACAAAAAGGAACGGTCGGCGGTCCACGCGTTTCATCGCCAGCGGCAGCTCACGGGTGAGGCCTGGGAGACGCGCAAGTGTGCGATCACGGGCCAGTTGTTCTACTTTAACAGCGACACACGCGAAGCCACGTGGGATAAACCGATAGTGTGGACCAAGAACGAGCAACTGGAGACGGCGCGTGCCGGTGGCTTTGCCGGACTGCCCTTGAATGTACTGCTTCTGGTGTTTGCCAAGCTGCGTTCGTTCCCAGATCGGCTCCAGGGCGTCGAGTTTGTGTGCCAGTCGTGGCGCGACGCGGCGCGCCATCCATCGCTGTGCATGCGTGTGAATGCGAGCGACTTTTACCAGTTCCAGACTTCAAGTATTGACAACAACAGCATTAACGGAGACCGACGAGGTCGCTGGAGTGAGCTGCTCAAGTCGGTGGATCGAGGGGAGACGTTGCTGTTTGGCTCGGGCGTGTACGAGATCCACGACGTGGTGGAGATCGACAAACCGATCCGTTTGCTGGCAGCGCAGGACGCCCACGTAGAGCTTCAAATGACGAACCCGCTCGCACAGCTGCGCTGGACGGCACGTGGCGGCGTGCTGTGCGGCTTCCACGTGAGTCGACGCCACGGCCAAAGCCCCGGCAGTAGCTCCGTGCTTGGTGATCACGCACAGCTCCAGCGACTCGAATCACCATCAGCGAATAACTGGCAGCACCTGCTCCACGTGATGCGCGGCGGGCGTGTGCGTGCCGTGTTTAACGACTTTGACGGCAACTACCAGGGCAATGCGTGTGTCGCCGTCTCGGGCGATCCGCAGAGTCTACTCGTGCTGCAGCACAACCGTATCTTTCACTCGGGCAGCGGCTCGGGCGTGCTGCTCTTGCAAGGGGCGCTCGTGATGCAGCGCAACTCGGTGTTTCAGAACGCGCACTCTGGTGTGACCGTGTGGAGCGGCAACGCTGTGCTGCGGCGCAATCAGATCTTGAACAATAGGCGCTTTGGTATCCGGCTCTTGTACCACGCAAACAACGTCGTGATTGAAGAAAACAAGGTCGAAGGCCACGCGTGTGGCAATATCGACACGGAGAATTCCGGACGCCGCTTTGTCGTGCGATGGAACGAGATGCTCAAGGACGATGTGGACGATCTGCCGCACACGCACCATGGGAGTGTGCGGCTTCGTACGTCGCGG
>JAADWC010000243.1:0-13039 GCA_023336095.1 Pythium pectinolyticum | reverse complement strand
TTGAATGACCGCTTTCATTATCCATCTAGCGATGGCAACCTTCTTCGTTACACATTTGTCGTTGGTATCAACTCAGAGTCAATTTCCCGAGTAGAAAACATCGTGCTGGTCGAGCTACCGATTTAGCTCTGTTTCGGAATTCTGGATAGGTCGGATATGGCTCCGAATGCCGGCTCCTCACCGGCATTCCATCTAAATCAGCTGGCAATCAGGCAGTTCCCGATTTGGAAGGCCCAGACAAAACGCAAATAAATAGGAGTTGCTCGTCTGAGTTCCTATTTAATAAGGGTGAGTCTCACAGATTTAGTACTAAATAAGAGCTGATCCTGTTAAAAAGAGCCTAATCTGACTGATTTACTAATAAATTAGACAGAATCGTTGATTTCGGCAATACAGGCAGAGTGAAAAAAATCTACTTGGCAGAAATCGATTACAGTGTAATCGATTGTGTCCTTTGCTCCATTGCAAAGAGTGTGGTGGGAGTTTTGATGGTTGAGCAGCAGATCGCTCTACCAACCGTCAGTGCCAATGGCTCACTCCTGGCAGAATTGAGCCATTGGCACTGACAGGGTCTAGGCGACAGCAGCGTAGTCGCCAAGGGGAACTTTACAAGCGACTACGTAGTGATGGCCGTGGAGATCCGAGCCATTAATGGTCGAATGCGTGGCTGTCGCAGCAGGATTCACGATAGTTCTCAACAGTAAAAGTACAAGCATGTGTGTATTTCCTTTCGAGAGCTCCTCGTAGGAGCCCATTCTCTACTTGAACTATCGTACATGCACCACTACTAGTGGCGACGCTCGCAGTGGGCCTTGAGACTCGTGGTCTTGCACCACGCAACGCCCAGAAACTCCGCCGCGTCAAACTCGGGCGCGTTCATGTCAATGCCGGCCATACGATCGTACACTTTGCGGTACTTGAGCGCCTTCTTCGCCAACATTGCACTGTTGCTTGCGGTCGGCGCTGTGGATTCCACCATGGCGGAAGTGAGAAGTTGCCGCACAGTCTCTTGCGATCGCCTGCAGACGGCGTCGTCCTGAAAGTAGATTTTAAAGCGCCGTGGTGAGTGTTGTGGCACGGACGTGGCAGAGGTGTCGATACTTGGGCTTGCTTGCATAGCTGATTCCGAGCCGCTGGTGGTATCTGGTCTCTTGATGTGGCGTCTTGGCTTTGGCTAGATGGATTTGATTTGATTGTGAGACCAACGATCCAAAAGGAAGCCAAGACACAACAAGAACTTGAGTGTCGGGACTGATAAAAAAAATCATAGAACGGAAACTTGACTTGAAGAACAAAAAAAGAAGAAACAACATGGAGAAGAAAAACCCGGGCGACAGGTCCACATCAAAAGAACAAATAACCAAGTGGAAATGCAGAACATCTTCCACTGATTTTGCTCTATTTTCCAAACACCAACGGTACAAACTTCGGTACGGTTCAGTAGTTCTCCCGTCATCGACGGAGAGTCATCGTGTTCGGATTATTATGGTTGATTCCAAGCGGGTTACGCTGTACCCCTTTGTTGGATTACACCACGATGTTGGTTGTGTACTAGTATTGCTCGGAAGCTGTGCAGGGATAAGTTAGATCTGGCAGCACGTCAACCTGATCGGTTTGATACTGTTGCGTGGTGTGGTGAGCAGATTGCCCACATTGCTACGACAAGAATTGGCAAAGAACAGAGAACCCGAGTGGATACCATCAAAAATGTGTACTTGGCAAGCTCCTCGTAGAAGCCCATTCGCAGTGTGTCTACCTATCTATTAGTCCCAATCGCCTCGTGCGTGTTGGTGGCTCAAGCGACTTGTCGACGTTCGCAGTGCGCCTTGAGACTCGTGGTCTTGCACCAGGCAACACCCAGAAACTCGGAGGCGTCAAACTCCGGTGCGGTCACATCGACACCGGCCATACGCTCGTACACCTTGCGGTACTTGAGCGCCTTCTTCGCCAGCAATGCGCTGTTGCTTGTGGTGGCGGCGGGGGATTCGTCCATGGCGGACGTGAGTAGCTGCTTGACAGTCTCTTGTGATCGCTTGCACACCGCATCGTCCTGGAAATAGATCTTGAAGCGACGTGGTGAGATCTGGGGTGCGGCCGTGGCGACAGTGGTGCTGTTGGTTGGGCTCATGGGCATCGCTCGTCGTGGGATGGAAGTGGCCATGCTTGTTTTACGTTCTGAAGCTTAGCTCGCGCTGCTGTTGTTTGGGTGGTGAATGAGGAAGTGAGAGCACTGGAGCCACATTGGCCGAGCAAGCACCAAGTTGGCGATGGTGTAACGCACAACACGCCGCTCGCCAAGTCAGTTCAAGGTCTGCGAAAGGGGACGCGAGAGGTTTAGGGCAGAAGATAAAAAAAATATAGAAGTGGAAAATTGGTTGCAATTTATCAATTTTCGAATGGTGTTGGATCTGGAGCAGACGGGGCAGCCACGACACGGCTCGCTGTCCTTTCTGCATACACAAAAACACGTGCTTTCACAACGTGTTGGCTCGTCTGTGTGGCGTGGTTGAAGTGAAGTTCAGACGAGTGAGGCAAATTTGCTTGACTGCCCCTACAGTCCAAGTCTACAGATGGTGGGGACGAATGAGCAGAGTAGGTATCGTATAAACCTGAAGTAGGTTTTGTACAAGTCCGAAGAAAGCCCGAAGAAATAAAAAGCGAGGTTATTTGACCTAAACCCCGCGGCTGCGAAGTGGCGAAAAATAACCGCGGACTGATGGTCCAATTCCAGTCCAGTGCCGAGTCCAAGAAACCACCAAAATGGAAAACGCTACAGCGATCACCGCCACGGCATCCGACGGCACAGGTCCTGGGACATTAAGTGCTCCACCAAGTGATCCGCCAGACGCCTCAGTGGCTCCACCACGACGTCGTCAAAGCCCAAGACTTATGGCATTAGCGGCGGAATTGGCGCCATTGGAAGAGCAACGCTCCCCATCCACGCCACGGCGTAGCTCCCGTCTTGATGCGGTGACACGGACGCCGCTCACCATCGAGCAGGCCCTGGAGCAAGAGGCGATTGACCGCAGCATCACGAGGGTGATTCGAACGCGCGGGGTATCCGTGAGAGTCCGGCCAAAGACAAACCGAGGATCACCACATGACACCGATGATGGCAGACGCAATCGTGAGGCCGCACACCGCGACGGTAGCGACTTGGATGGTGACGAAGTGGATGATGTTGGCGGTGCTGGCGTTGGTGCTGAAGATGGTGATGGTGGCGGCAGTGGCAGCGGGGAGGATGCAGGTGATGGCGGTGATGGTGGTGAAGACATTGAAGGAGGCGACGGCGGGCTTGGCGACGATGACGACGACAGCGATGCTGATGATGATGGTGACGTGGAAATGGCCAGCGACGCATCTGGTGACACTGCTGTTTCTAGCGCTACGTCAGGGAGATCGCGCGTATCGTCTGTGTCTCGAGTAGGGACCGTCCAGGTCTCGCCACACCCAGTGGTAGTGCCGTCCCCGGAGCCAACGCACCGTAACTGGACCGACTGGTTGGCGTATGTGAAGATCTACGCCCAGGCGACACGCCAGGTGTTGGTGATCAAGGGCGTTTTGAATGTGAAGAACAAGAACACCAAGCTCGCCAACAATAAGACACCGCTGCCACCGCTTTCAAAACAAGTTGTCTGTCCGTATTCTCGCAACTACATCTGTACACATGGATGGCCAAATGCCCCACGTGGAACCGGCAAGCGACCCAAGCGTTTTGTACGTGGAATCAAGTGCCCGATGCATTTTCGCGTGCAGTGGGAAAAGAAGCACGGCACCAAGGACGATTGGCATCTAGTCGTGGTCGATGGGTGCATGTGGCACAACCACCGCCTCGATAAAGCAGCTTTTGCCACGTATCCCGCGGAACGCCTTCCCAAGGTCAGCAAGGAAAATATCGAGCGAGCGCAAGAAATGGACGACTGGGGTGTCGCGCGGTCTAAGATTGTGGACACGATGCTGGACAGAGGAGTGAACATTTACGACAAAGATGTCGAGAATCTCCTCGGTGCCCATCGGACGCGTGGAGCACTCAATGATGATGACGAAGCAACCCGGAAGATCCTGGAAGATTTCGCCAAGAGTAACCCCGACAGCGTCGTCACTGTGGATGAGACCGACGCTGGTGAGACTGGCGTCCTTTCGGTGACGTCGCGTCACATGAGAGAAATGTTCGATCGATTCGGTGAGCTGCTTCTAGTTGATTGCACACACAAAACCAACCGGTGAGTCCATTACGTATGGTCCATGTTCCGTCCATGTCTCAATGATTCTGACTTTTCGTCTGACTTTTTTTTCCGTTCTCGACCCAGGAACAACTACCAGCTCTGTACCTTTATGGTGATGGACGAGTACGGCTTTGGCCAGGTGGTACAGCAGTCGCTGTTGGAACGCAATGCCGATTGGCACATGGAGCGAGCAATCGATCATCTGATCAAGGCAAACGACGCCTCCTGGCGGCTTGTTAGTGTCATCGTCGTCGACAAAGACTTGAACGAGATCCGTGTGCTGCAGTCCAGGTTTCCAGAAGTGCGCATACTGATCTGTTTGTTCCACGTGATGAAGTACTTCTCTACAGCAGCTCACAAGGTCGAGTACGGCAAGCTTTCGCTGGACGACTATCTCACGTTGGAAGCACTGCTCAAGCGGATCATCTACTCGGAGAGCGCAGATCTGTACATGGGCAACAAGTTCGCGCTGGAAACGTTTTGCCAGAAAGCGAATTTCCTGGGCTTCTTCTCCTACTTCGAACGAAACTGGGATTCGTGTACGGAGATGTGGGTGATGTATCAGCGCGCCAGCCTGCCTCATTTCCAGAATCACACAAACAATCGACTCGAGAACTACTTCGGTAAATTCAAGAAAGGAGTCAAGCCAACGTCGACGATGGCGGACTGTGTGACCGAGCTCATCAACGGTGCCCGACGCAGTGCACGCAAGCGCGAGTTTGTCAATCGTGTCGGCCGAGCGTGGAACTCAAACTACGATGAAGAGATGAACTCCGTTCTTTGTGTCACCACGCATTTTGTCGCCGAGCGCATCTTGCCCCAGTACGCGGCGGCGTTGGATCGGACGGACTACAAGTTTCGTTACCCAAATGGACCCATGGGCCAGTGTGTTCAAGTGAGTGGAACGAGTCAGACGTACGACGTGGATCTTACCGACTTTTCCTGTAGCTGCGACTTCGCAAAGTCTATGCGACTGCCGTGCCGCCATGCGATGGCTTTCCGCAAATTCAAGGGTGGAACGTCCATCATCCCGCTGCAGCGCATCGACGTCAGGTGAGCTCTATGTTTTGCGTCCAAGTTGCGTTCAGGTTTCGTCCAGGTTTCGTCAATGACTCATATACTTCATGTGACTGCACCATAGATGGCAACATGCCACAAGGAACGTGACTCCCTTAAAGGGATTCGTCGTTCAGAGGCCACCGCGGGTCCCGAAGACCACTACGAACAGTGCGCCAACAGCAGCACCAACTTCTGGCAGCACATCGGCTCCTTCATCGACATCACGCGCGCGCTACGGTGAGGCCATGCGAATCATGGCGCCAATATGTAGTGAATTGGCGGAAATCGAAGACGAAGTGGAGTTCAAGAAGTACTGCGAGTTTCTGTTGGTACAATGGCGCACGATTCGCTGCCGTGGTATGGCCGCTGTGAACGTGATGGACAAGACCGCGCGACCGACTCAAGATGGCAGTACAGCGGATGGTCTCGGTGGCGACGACGATGAAAACGTCGCAATGGATCTCTCGCAGGCGAACAGTCTCTTTTCCGTCGAGATGGGCATCCCTCCGGTGATCGACGCGTCGTCCATTCGTATAGCTCAGCCATCTGAGCTCTTTGTTGGAGAGCCGACCAAACCTGGACGGAACGTGGATGGGTTTGGACGAAACGTGGATGGATCGGATCAAGACGTGGGTGGATTTGGACGGAACGTGGATGGACTTGGACGGAACCCAGACGATGTTGACGAACGCACAAGTGATTCGGGGGACATGGACGTCGCGGATGGTGACGCTGTCGGCAGTGACACCGAATGCAAGACGGAGGAGATGGACCCAGCGACGTTCAAGTCCAAGTTGAAGCTGAAGTTCAACCGCAAGGCACCAAAGCACGGCCATCCACCCGTGGACGCCAAGAAACAGGCAGCGGCTGCAAGAGCAGGACACATCCAGTACAACCAAGCGCAAGTCGCTGCTCGTGCACGTGGAGTAGATTCTCTCGAAGGTCTATTCGAGAGCTTGATCGAACAGGCGCCGAGTGTTGAAGAGGCTCTGGCCGCGCTCAACTGCGTCGAGCAGCGGCACCAAGACGCCAAAGCCAAAAGGCCCAAGCTCGAATCCAAGGTGAACCCCGTTCTCACGACGTCCGACTTCTTCTTGCTGCCCAAGGCGCTCGTAAAGGCTTGCATGAGACAGCTGCGCGGTGAACCAGATAACGCCATCCGTGTCTACACACCTACGGGCCACTCCCCACCCCCATCAGCCTCTCCGAGCGAGGGAACAGGACCAGTTCAGGTCTTCAACATCAACCAAGTCGGTCAGTTCTCCGCGGCGCAAATCAAGAAGATGGACAAAGTTATCACACTACTGGAGGCATGCCGGGAAGGGAAGCAGTACTGCATCTGGCTTGCAGAAACGGCCCGGCCTTCTGTCCCCATAACCCAGACGAACCAGTTCGACTCTCTGGTTGAGCAAGTCAAGGCAACCTTTCCATATGCGCCTATCCCTGGCTTGCCGAACAGTCACATGGCGATGGTGTACAAGATCAAGTACCGTGAGTGGTTCTGTGCAGGTCTCATCCGAGCTTTTGCTGCGCGACTGCAAGCCACATACGACTTCGTTCGCTTTGCGGGTGTGTTCGAGCCAGATCCTACGCTGAAGAAGAATAGCAAGAGCAAGCCGAGAGCTTTGGTTTGTGGCGAGGCCCTCCTACACGAGTGTGTGTTGAAGCATCTGGAAGACGTCAAGATCGTGTGTGCGATCGTGAACTTTGGCAACTCTCACTGGACGTCTATCATTGTGGACGCCGACGCCCAGGAAGTCTCTATATACGATTCGTTCGGGCCTTCCACGCGCTTCGAGAAACTAGCGTGGGATCTGGCGCACAAGATGAAGTTCGGCGTCAAGTCGATCAACAGCCCCAGGCAAGTGGACGGCCACAGTTGCGGAATCCTGTCGTGCTACAAGATGTGGCAACGGGTTGATCCCAGTGTTTCTCGCGTGATGGAAATGCACGCCCTGCCGCGTCGACAGTTTGAGTTTCTGAACTTTGTCGTGACTGGCACCGTCATTACTTGATACGGCTGTGAGTAGATGGGGCGTACATGATGCACACGAAAGCACAACAACAAAACGAACATCACATCAATACATATATTCACATGGATTTCTTTCTCACCTGTGTTCGCTTCATCCCCTGCGGACGACTGTGAAAACGAGTTGCGTTCGTGACTAAATCTCCCAGAACTGGACGATACGCAGCAGATGTGGACGAAACTTGGAAACGAATCGCGACGAGAACTCATGCGTCTTCACACACTGGGTTGTCTGGTCTTCGCTCGCCGTCTGTCAGCATAGGCACGACATGCAAATCATCTTCTGGTCAATTGTTCGCATTGCAAACGTGTCTGAATAGATGAGCAAACAACATGGAGATATCATCACACACAAACACGTTCTCCTCCATTCAGTACACAATGTTCACAGCGAGAGAGTAGCGTTCCACCACAGCATGCGAATGCCTTTGCTCCATACACCGTATTGGCTGCTGATTCAACGCATGTCACTCACGGCTGGCTTGCTCATGGTGTTGTTGACGATCCACGTGGGTGAGGCGACGACTGCGGTCCACCACCTCTGCCCTGCCTTGGTCATCGTCGGCACTTCTTCCTGGCGCCACACACGATATCCTCACGCAATACAAGCGCTTCACGGCGCACTGCGTGGTCATCCGCTGGCAGGCAGGTTTTTTTGCTTTGTTCTGCAGTTCGCCGTTTCGTGCAAGTTCCATGACAGTAAGATCGCGATCAAGCAGATGAATTGCACTATAATTCAAAACTGAATTGCTGTCAATTCATCGGCTTGATCGCGATCTTCGTAGATTACACGAGCGCGAGTAGTTTTCTGTCGAAATAATTCTCGAGGAAATTCAAATATTCTTGTCAAAACATTCTATCTTTGTCAAATTCCCCACAAATTCGTAAAACCTGGACGATACCTAGCCGAAAGTACGTATCGTCCCGGTCTACTCGTCATCTGTAGACTTGTACTGTAGGGCCCGCCAATTTGCTTCGAGGTTTTCACCGTCTTCAAGACAAGACGGAACTCCAAAATTAAATTCCGATCACTCACAAGACGTCGGTGAGTTCAGTCTGAACTCACCGACGTCTTGTGAGTGATCGGAATTTGAAAACACCACATCACTGTCGCATTGCATCTGAACTGTTCAGATGCAATGCGACAGTGATGTGGTGTTTTCACAGTCAGCATTCGCTGACCGTATACACAAAACTGGAGACTGCGGCGGCTCATGCATGGCGTAAGCGCTCACTCCTGGGCAATTGAGGATTATGGTGCGTAAACTAGGGCTAATGGACCGTGGTGGTTGATGATTTCTGTGAGAACCAAGCAAATTCAGTCCAAGACTTTGGAGTTTTGGAGGTCTTTGGACTTCAATGCCACCACCCGTGGAGGTATTGCAGCCCTGCCGGGGCTATCAGCTCCACCGAGCAGCATGCTTGAATGTGTTGTTACCGACTGATGTGGTGCAGAATAGTAAAGTTGTTATTTGAAAACACCATGTGAAAACCGTCCTACAGTATTGAGACTCTCAGCCTAATGAACTCTCTGGTCGCGATGGTGCCGATACTTCGTTGGCGCCACCAACAGCCAACTTGGCGGACACTCCGGTGTACAGGATCTGTTGTGTGCTACTCACGGCCACACGTGTAAGTCTCCGACTTGAAGTCAGTAACTCAACTCGCCCCAGCGTGCTCAAACTAGTCGACCGTAGCAGGCAAATGGATCCCGTGCACAGTATGTACTGTAGCATTGCCGCTGCGCTTTGAGGAACCAATTGACTTGTTCTATTCGGTGCATTGTATCCACATCTATACAGTACCAAGAGCAAAGCAGACCTACACGTGTGTTCATTCGAGTTCCTCGTAGGAACCCATCTTGCAGCGAGTCACTGGAGCACCATTCCAGTTCCCGGCTGTATTAGACACTACTTGCATCTTATGTGGCTTGCAGGCGTTCGCAGTGGGCCTTCAAACACGTCGTCTTGCACCAGGCCACTCCGAGAAACTTGGACGCGTCAAACTCGGGTGCATTCACGTCCACGCCAGCCATACGATCGTATACGTTCCGGTACTTGAGCGCCTTTCTCGCGAGTAGTGCGCTGTTGCTGCTGGTACTGGCAGTACCGGACATGGCACTTGTGAGCAGTTGCTGGGCGGTTTGCTGCGATCGACGGTATACGTCGTCGTCCTCAAAGTAGATCTTGAAGCGAGGTGCCAAGGTCTGTCGAGCAGTAGTCACGATTGGGCTCAGTGACGCCGTTGGTCGTGCTGTAGAACTTGACATGGCAGGCTCGTGTGCCGCGGATTTGGAGGATTTGGGTGTGAATCCCGATCAGAGCTTTGAACCACAACCAAAGTTTCCAGTACGGTAGAAGCAAGTTGCTTCGATTCGGAGTCAGCATTGAGGGAATGGAATGCTGACGAGTTGACGGTCGGTCGCCACGATATCAAAGTTTGGTATAGAAAAACGTATTGAAAGGAAAGGAATCCAACGGACGGTCGTGGACAACCGTGTATCGTCTCATGCATGATTTTCCAGCCGTCCTGCGGTTGTATTTCAAATACATACAAAATCTAGTATAATATGAATCTAATAGCACGACCGACCGACGACCACTTCTGCAATCACGACCGTCCACCGTGAAACGTTTTGCGAGATACTCAATTCAGTACAAATGAGTGCCTTTTTCGCGACCGACCACACACAGTGCTTGAAGTTGAACGGAGCAAAGGCTTGCAACTTGCGAGCCTTGCTCCGTTGCAAGTTGTGCGCGACGGAGGCAGCGGCACGTTACAGTACCGGAAGTAATAGAGCCTCCATATATGTACAGTAGTCTACATTGTACAGTTCGCGAGTGGTATTATTGTCTGTAATTAGCATTGCTTGTTTATGTTGCTTGGAGTGCGATGGCACACGAGTTCTTGTCGAGGGGAAACTCCACAGAATCGACGGTCTGCTTGATTGCGTCCACATTGCTGGAGCGGGCGCTACTCATACGACATCGATTTGGTCAAGTGGATTACCTGTGTACTACGTAGTATTGCGTGGGTTTGTTCGAGGTTGGAGCCGCGTGGGTTGTGGTGGCGATCGTCTTCTTCTCTCTGCATTCGATCTCAACTGATCTGCAGTACTGATCCTTCTATGCGAGGCAACACAGAATGCGCATATTTCATACAGCATGACAACAAAGCTAGACGTTGTGTGTGTGGAAGTGCATGTAATTGAGCTCCTCGTAGGAACTCATCTCATTGTCTGTATGTCTATCTATCTATCAATCCTCGTCCTACTGGTAGCATCTCAAGCGACTTGCTGGCGTTCACAGTGCGCCTTTAGACACGTCGTCTTGCACCAGTCCACTCCAAGAAACTTGGACGCGTCAAACTCTGGCGCATTCACATCCACACCGGCCATGCGGTCGTACACGTTGCGGTACTTGAGCGCCTTCTTCGCAAGCAATGCGCTGTTGCTGCTGGTACCAGTAGTAGAGGAGGAGTCGCTCATGGCGCTCGTGAGTAGTTGCTGGACGGTTTGCCGCGATCGACGGTACACATCGTCGTCTTGGAAGTAGATCTTGAAGCGACGAGGCGAGATTTGGCGCGCAGCGGTTGTGACTTTCAATGCGATGGCATTGCTTTCGCCGTGGTGTTGCGTGGTGGTGGTGGTCATGGTAGACATACTGCGGTGCTCTTGCTGTGCGCGTGTGCGTTTGGGAAATGAAAGGCTTTGTCCAGATCAAGCTGTTGGTTGAATTGAAGAGCCTGCTTCAAAACCGCACGGGGTAGGGTTTCCAAAAAATAGAACCGAAAATTCGTGCTGGAGTGTCGAACAAAAACGAGCCATGCTGAAAAAGTGGCAGACGGGGCGAACTGCTGTGGCTCCCGTTTCGGTTGCATTCTTCCACGCGTAACTTCCAGTCCGTAATCACCGAGATTGGTGGAAGTTACGATTGTGCCCTAGCAGGTTCTAAATCGCTTTTTAGGACTCGAAAATACGTGTTTTGGCTTGTGTTTTGTGTTTTGGACGCGCCGACACTGACCGAGACTGGAGCGGAATCAAACGGTGTGCCATCACGCAAGGCATACAAGGTGGCGTGACGTAGCTCAGCTGACTCATTCGCGGAACACACACCGTCAACTTGGATGCCATCATCGACTGCTTCAGCGTTCAGGAGGATGCTGCGCTGACAAGCGCCAAAATGTGCTGACGGGAGACCCCCAGTATTGATACTGTACGGTAGCAAGCGCCAACGACAGCGATGCATACGTTACTGTGTACCAGCATACTGTCGGCATCGAAGATAACTGCGCGCGCGAATCTCTTGCAGGCGGGATAATACTGTAGGGGGGCTGAGAAAGTTGGTAGATGGACGGCGTGGCTCATGCGTCCAAGAGACTCGGGTTGCTGGCTCTGCTAGACTGTACAGCGAGTACTCCCTTGTCAACCAATGTGGAAGTGTGTCATGCGTGGCTGCATAGCCATCAGTGTAGCTGCCGGCACCGCTACAGTACGGTAGTGGTTTCGCTTGTGTATCTATCTCGCTACTGTACTGTAGGCATTGATCCGGAACCAGTGCCGGTTAGCAAAAACAAAATAAAACGTAAGCAGTGGGGAATCGAGGCGACCTGCGTACGCCTCGTAAGCAGTCGAGTGTACATCCCACACGTTTATGCGGGTATCTGAGGCGTGATCACAAATGGATTATTCGGCAATGCTTACGGTTCTACAGCTAGTGTCAGTGTAAAAATAACCGCGGCCACTGCCGACTTTGCTGCTGGTTAGTTAGATGCAGTCTTACCGGTACCGGTACACAAAGTTGACAACCACACGCAGGTGCAGTGCTTGGGGCTCCCCAGGCACGGAATGATCGCGAAGACTTCGTCGAGGCTTGAGGCACCAGCCACTTGAGACGATGCGAGGAATTATCGATAACGGAACTTACCGGTACAT
Source organism: Pythium pectinolyticum (assembly GCA_023336095.1). Taxonomy (NCBI): domain Eukaryota; phylum Oomycota; class Peronosporomycetes; order Pythiales; family Pythiaceae; genus Pythium; species Pythium pectinolyticum. The sequence continues at coordinate 789 of JAADWC010000243.1, read as the reverse complement.
ACGGTACCGTACGTGAGCGCCGCGAAGAGGTCGCATAGAAACGAGGAGCTCTCTTGTTCATCGATAAATCTTTGAATCAGTACCGGTACGGTACGGCACCGTAGTGTGATACCGTGGCTTGTGACGTTGCGTGTGCCCTGGGCGGCCTAGGGCATGCCACGACTTTCAGTCCAGGCTGGGCCATCGACGGGCAAGAGAGTAACGACTCGTTGCTTTGTGGAGAATGCGGTAGGAGTAGCCATCGCTGTGTGCTCACCCGATTGATGTTTTACAAAACGTCAAATATTCCGTAATTTGTAGTAGGTAGTACGAGGTCCAGTGCTCTAGTTACTACCGTACTAGAGTCTAGTACGGTAGTACCAGGGACTCCCTGGCAGGGAGCACTGAAGTCTGCCGGGTCGAATCCAAGTGGTTTGATGTAGCTGGCAGCCACTATGCAGCCACTGGCTGCATCCATGTCTTTCAGTGCCTGGGGACCCCAGGCTGGGGTTGAATGGAAGGCTGCCGGTTTGGCTGTGGTGTTTGATACAAAGACACACTGCAATCAAAACTATTGAACATGACGGTTGCCATTGCATCAGAGTACAACTTGCACCATGCAGATTCCTCGTAGGAATTCATTTTTTTCAACTGAACATCTCGCTCTTGGAACTCTTGCTCTATCAAATACTTGCTGGTATAATACGCGTCGCCATGGGTCATCTGCATCGCGTGTCCTCACTTGTCTGACGCTGGCAGTGGTCTCTCAGACACTCGGTCTTGCACCACGCCACACCCAGAAACGTCGAG
>JAADWC010000242.1:0-13049 GCA_023336095.1 Pythium pectinolyticum | reverse complement strand
GTTACGTGGGATCTTCTAGACGGAACGGTTCCACTTGGTGCTGTAGGATGTTGGGGAACACCACACAGCTTCCATTGCCGTCACACTACCGCAGCCCTGTATGAGAGCCTGTTCGTTTCCGAGCCCGTACGCCAGTGCCACGCCCACATCGTCGCTATGGTCATAGTCCGGTTCGCACACGATCGTGCGGAACGAGAGTCTCGACTCAGTGATGTTCTTACAACCAAAGTAGTACAGACCAGTCGCGATCATTCGCTCAGCATCCGTGCCTTCGACATGCCAAGACCCTCCAGCGTACTCGGGCTTCTCCGGAGTGAGCACGATCTCAGCGATCTTGACGATCCCCTGGCAGCGCTTGCCCTTGAGTGTGAAACGAGGCGCATTATATTCACAGATTGTCGGCGGCGTCAGGCGACGCTGACTCGGTAGCGGCGCATCCGCCTGGGTACTCGTCATACACTGCTTACGCACGAGTGCATCGTCCAGCGACGACACCACTTGGTCAAACAGCGGCACAAACCGCGTGAAAATGGCGGCGATCGAGTCGTACAGACAGACATGGTCTTCTGGATGCAGGTTGTAGATGTACGTGCGGGTGCGTGCAGCGTGCGGTTCCATTGTCCTCTTCATTTGCGACGTCGATCTCGGCCTTGACTTGCTGTTGAAGCGAGCGGATCTCGTCTTCCGTCGGCCACACGAAGTCCAAATCCTGGAGCGGACTGACTCGGTCCACGACAGCGAGTCTGGAGACACGATTGACGGTACATCGTTCGTTCAGTACGGGGCCAGCGCCCCAGAGACTCAGCAAGTCGCCCCACACGTTGGTCTCGCCAGGGACGTGCTCAATCACGTAACGAAACGACATCAACGACAGCGCCCAGCACTGCCGTTTACCGCGCCATGGCCGTGTCGACGGCATGAGGGGCAAAGATGTACACGAGGTTACGATGATCGGTGTACAAGTGGAATCCCCGCGGTAGGTACTCGAGGCGACGCGTGGCCTCCACGATAGCAAACGCCTCCTTCTCAATCGTCGGCCATCGGTTGGACGCGCCGGCGAACCGACCGCTCAAAACGCCAACGGGCAGTGGCACTGCTGCTCCAGTGGCAGCTCAGCTTCGCCTGGTTCCAGCTGCGTGGCTACGGCCCCTCAGTAGTCATGACTGGCGTCTGTATATAGACAGACGTCGGCCGTTGGGCTCGGGTGAGCCAACGGCACCATCTGGATCAAGGCCACACGGACAGCCGCGAGGTCGGCAAGATGCGTCTCGTCCCAGCCCACAGACGCCAGTGGGAACTTGGCCAGCTTTTTGCTTCGTCCTGGCTCCAGCTGCCTTCATGGCAGCCTCCAGCACCGCACATAGACTGGCGGTGATGCGCGTGTATTCTGGGATGCTCTGGCGCATCCAGTTGATCGCGCAGAGCAACTGCTGCAGTTCCCCGGCAGTCTGTGGCGGTTGCATGTCCACGAGTCCTTGGATTCGTTCTGGGCAATGTCTCACGCCCTGGGCGGAGATCAGCTTCCTGCACCACTTGACCTCGGTCTTGAAGAACTAGCACTTCTTGGCGTGCAGCTTGAGACCGTACAGCTCGCAACGCAGCAGGACCTGGTCCAGCAGAGCCATCAACGCGTCCTCGTCCTCGGCGTAGCCGAGAATATCATCCAACCAGGCCGGAAGGCCGTTCCCGAGGAGATCACGGAAGATCTCCACCACCACGCCCTGACAATAGGTGACGGAATCATTCGCGCCCATTGGCACACGGGTTGGGGTGTACATCCCACGATGCGTCACGAAGGTGTAGTACTCCTGGGAGTCTGGGTGCAGCGGCAGCTGCCAGCACCCACGGAACCAGTCGAACACAAAGAACACAGCTACACAATTCACCACCTCGAGCACACGCATCGGTCACGACATCGCATCCGTCCTTTCGTTCACGCCACGCGTATCGATCGTCATTCGCGGGTCCGCTGTGGGATCCGTGTCTTGCTCTTTCTTGCGCACGATCCTTGGCGCCGACGCCCATCGACTGCGATGATTCACGAAGACCAGCTCGTGAGCGAGCAGTGTGGCCGTGTGGCGATCCAAGAAGGCCCGATCATCAGGACTGTATCGTCGCGGTTGCGCGCGCGTGGGACGTGCGTCCGGCTTCAAGCGGACTTGCAATGGCGCCACACGCACGGGTGGGTCGTGTCCAACTCCAACCTGAACACGTCGACCTGGCGCGTCAAGATTCCCCGCAGCGGAGTCGCAGCACCAAGCGAGAGACCGGCCGCCACCGCTTCATCGACCTTGGCTTCCCCCGTGCGAGAACCTGGGACGCGTCGTGCCCATGGAGCGCTGGCATCGCCGTGCGGCTCTCATGACGCTCCACATCATCACCGTCCGTGAATGTGGCAGCGTAGACCCTCGTCGATTTGTCGCTCGTGTCGTGGTCGAGGCTGAAAGAGAATGCCGCGATGAACTTCGAATCGATCGGCTTGAAGTCGAACCCGTCTGTAAGGTCGAGAAGCTCGACGGGATCGGGACCGGTGGACTCGAGAGCGACTGGCTCCGTCTCTCCACCAGCCCACGGATCCAGACCCGTCAATGTCGACCTCCCAAGCCGCCCGCTGCAGCCGACACATCCGCTGCAACGCCGTTGGCTCGCTCTGGGCCACGGCCCCGTCTTCTCGGGACCGCCGAGCTCCCACTCTGGCTTAACGTCGCGCGCGCGTACCAGCAGCTCGTCCGTACTCTACCCCAAGACGGTCATGATCGGCTGCCCAAGCGTAAAGTCAAGAGAACGATTGCCGTCCTCGACCAGGCACGCCAAATCCCAGAGCATGAGAGGCCCCGCCGAAGTCGACAGCACGACCTCACGGAACGTGACGGCGGTCTTGACGACAAAGGTCTTGCCGCCGATAGGCGCAAGCGTCCGCGGCTTGATGGCAGCGATGAACACGGGGACATCCGTCGCCCGAATGGCGTCCACAACGCCTTGCGCCACTAACGACTCGTCCGCACCAGTGTCCAACAACAATGCGTGCACTGCCAGGCCGTCCACGGTAGCTTCCATCGTACCAGAGGCACTCTTCGGTTCTTCTTGGTTGCGTGGTGCGGTCGCGGCTACTCGGCGCACGGCCGTCGCATCTCGCCCCACTCGCATCTCCTTGAGCAACCGCTCGGCTTCGCCGGGCTAGATGGATGGGCAGTCCCGCACTTGGTGGGCCGCTGAGCCACACTTCAAACACACGCCGCGACCACGAGGCGCATTGTCGGTGGGCCGTGTCGTTGCGGCGTCACCGCCACGTCCATCATTGGCTCCACCATTGCCTTCACTCGCGCCACGTCCACCACCACGTCCACCATTGGTCCCACCAGCGCCACGGCCTTGATTGTTATTGGCCACGCAACCACCGCTGTCACTCGTAGTGGCACCAGCACTCCTGGCCGACGAGCCTGACGACAACGCGGGTCGCTCCCATGACCTCGGTGAGTTGGCTCTTGAGGAACTTCGTGAAGGCGACCACGTCGCTCTTCGTGATGAACTCGGTGAGTTGGCTCTTGAGGAACTTCGTGAAGGCGACCACGTCGCTCTTCATGGACTTGTACTCTTGCAGTGTCAGCTTGGTGGCGATCATTTCGCGGAAACCGACGGGCTCCAGGGCGTCGGCCAGGTACTTGACCAAGCGACGCTGCTCGTGGGTGAAAGCATGATCAGTAAGGTTGAACCGCGCGAGCACGTCCTCCATCTCGCTGAGCAGCACGTCCATGCGACTCTCCGGCTCGGGCAGGTTCGTGGGCATGTCGAGCTTCTTCATCGCAGCGTCCACGGTCGCGTAGTCCACGACACGTGGCTTGAGAGACTCCAGGAAGTAGGTTCGCCATTGTAGCTCAGTCACTTGTTCGGCGCTGGCGCCATCAAATTCATACCTTGCAATTCTTCTCTTTGTCTTCATCTCAATGCAGGCGCCAACAGGCATCCCCACGAACACCGTCCACTATGTTTGCAGCGCGTTCACGGCCGCCAGATACTTTTCGTAGTGGCGGATGAAATCACGCCGGTCTTGTATCGTATTGCCCGCATGCCGCGGGGGCAGCGGCAGCGTCGGCGCCGCCGCTACACGTCCACCGAGGCCACCGGCCACGGGGCTCGCCGTTTCCATGGCGATGTTGTCTTCTTCGTCCGCACCGCCGTCGGTGGCGAACGGGTTGGGGATCTACAACCGCAGACCCGGCGATCGCGCCGGGGAGGCGCTCATCAGACCAGCACCAGTCAAACCGTCTGCTGAGCTGGCCATCGTCTCGCGTGCGTCTTCGCGTCGCGCGGAGTTCACTTCTTGTCACGCGCGGCTTCGTGTCGCGCAGAGTTCTTGCCTTTGCAGAGAACAGTGAACGAAAGTTAACTTTGATCTGTTCCAAGCTCGTTGTTGGCGCCCGAGGTTGATGTGGACGCAGCGCACGATCCGTCGACACATCGAAGGCAAGCGTTGGTCTTGCTCCCACATGATTGACCAGCGCGTCGGCCAGATGCATCTACGGATTTCCATCCAGCGCGTAGTCGCTGGAGGTGGACAGGTCCAGGCAGTTGTGAAAGTAGGCGGGACTGCCAATAGCCGCTCGAGAGCGTGTCATCGCTGATCATAGTGTTTTATGATCAACGCAGTGGTGATTCTGTGCCGCCCAGCCACACAATGTACCCGCACTTGTCACTCGGTCGGTCGCCGCCAATGCCATCTTCACTTGTGGGTCCATCAATAATCCCACTGGCCACAGAAAGCAACTCGTACTCGCCGTGTCAGCGATGTGATCACCTTGAGTTCAATGGAAAACGAAAACCGACAAAGTGCAGTCTTATCCCAATTCTCCACCGTGTTTTGGTTCGGAATGATCCGAGGAGGACGGTTGCTCTTTGAATTGGTATTGTGCGTTTCACTTGAAATTTCCGTCGGCGAGTCAGTCACTCTCTGGATTCGACTCGCCGACCACTCGCCCAACCTGTGTTATAATAAATATTATGGTCAAAACATTCCGTAGTAGAGGTTTGTTTACCTCCGAATTCTCTGTCCAGAGCCTGATTTAAGAAAAATTGCTGCTCACAAGAATGGAGCGTGACGAAGCTGTGTCGCTGAGCCCCACGACAGGCCATACTGTGGATACGCCGGCACCAGCTACTACTCCAGACCGCACTGAACATGCCGATTCGCATATATGCGAATCGGCATGTTCAGTGCGGTATTATGACAGGCTTCGTTGATGTGGATTTTGTATGATGACAGGCTTCGTTGATGTGGATTTTGTCCCAGGATCGAACGTGATTGGCTTGAATGATATTTTCATCAAATGGTATCGTCGAAGGATACGGTTTCGACCAATAAACGTTCGATGGCAGTTGGTCTGCAAGTAGTCGTCCCTCGGAACACAGTTCGATACAGGACACGGTGCATTCACAAACCATCACTCAAAACACGCCAGTAACGCTCATACAAAGTACAAATTCTGGGTGAATTCCTCCCTTGCCAAACCAGCAATAGCAACCAAATTCTTCAGAACGGAATGAAATGGTGGCACCACCGTCGTCGGACCGCGCCATCACCACCGATGCAGTACAATACACGGCAACATCATGCGGCCCTGCGCGGCGCTGAGAACGAGGCCAAGCTGATCTCGCGCGTGCGGCTTCTTTTGCTGCTGCTCGCGCTCGACGTCGTGCTCCCACTGGCGGCGGCGTTTTTCTTCATCATCATACGCCTCAAGGACGTGGGTCTGTGGAACTCCTACTCCTACCAACTTGTCTCCGCACTTATGGCCAGCGTGGTGCTCTACAACAAGCGCGACGTACTCGCGACGTCGCGAACGGCGATCTCCAAACACCACTTGCGCTCGCGGTTCGTCGTGGATGTGGATTCGTCTGTACCCGCGGATCTCCTGCTTGTTCTCACCAAGGACGACTCGCTAGATGGGCAACGAATGCCGCACCCAGACGACGCGACCGTGCGTAGCTAGCGCAATGTCCACGGGATTTCGCATCGCACGTTGCACGCGGATGGCTATTGGATACTGGGCGTGTGGCAGTCGGCGATTGCGAGCGTTGGCGGTTTGTCGACGACCGAGACGACCGGATGTACACCAGTATGTGACCAATTTCTACCACGAGTTGCAGCTATACCAAGGACAGGGCGTGTCGACGACGACATTGGACCCGTATATTTACGCGACGATCGCGATTTTCGTAGGCTCGATCGCGCTCTCGACCACGTTGCGATGGTGGTGTCCAACTTTACTGCCAACTCGATCGACTACCAGCGCAAGATGGAGTGTGCGCCTATGTGCGTGTGTGCGTGTGTGGCGATGAGCAAACTCCAGTTGCCAGCGCGATTGTGGGTGCAGATCCACCAGTACTTCGAGCATCTCTGGCCAGACGTGCGAGTCGCTGGACAACGAGATCGTGTCGCTTGCCAAGGATCTGAGCCACACGTTGGAGCGACAGGTGGCGCTGTTCAACATCGTGGATTTGATCATGCACGTGGCGTTTTGGCGCGACGGAAGTCCAGATTTCCAGAAGCAGCTCGTGCTGCACTTGACTGTGCGTGTGCTTTGACCCGACGACATTATCATCGATCGAAGCAAAGTGGGCGTGGCGTTCTTTATGATCAACCATTGCGTACATGTGAGCTGGGACCAGGCTTCCAAGCGTTCTCTGTGTACGACTGAGGCGCTGCCAGAGCAAGATCCCGACTCGAAGGTTTCCTGACGCGGAGGAATTCCACGAGCGAAAGGAGGTGCGGACGAGTTGGCAGTCGGCCAAGACCAGCGTGGTTCGAATCGCCCACGGCGCACAAGCGCGAAGACGCAGCGGCAGCAAATACCACGAGCGGCCAGCGTAACATCTGCGCGCACTTCTACGCGCGATACCATCGTCAATACGCATTGCGTGCGTGCGTGCATCCACCTACGCGTGGGGATGTGTGTTGCAGCGGCGCGACAACCAACAGATCCTGGTCGAGTACCAGCGCGACCGCAAGCAAGTGCTCACGGAAATGCTCATGAAGGCGATGGAGGTCAACGAGACCACAATGGTGTGGATGCGCTCAAGGCCACGGTGCAGTCGATGTTGAGTGGTGGTCGTGTGGCGCTGGCGGATTGGGTAGTAGCGCGGGAATTGCTGGTGACGGAGCGCAGAGCACGAGTGACGCTGGTCGACTTTGGAGCATGCAGGCCGTCTTTCCGTAAACGTGCTCCTGCTCGACACCACATGCCTCCGGTCTATTGGCGTTTGTTTGCGTGAGCAGCTCGTGAAGCTACGAGTGGAGCTACGAGACGCGCTGCCCGCAGCGGAAGCATCCGCATCAGCCGCATCAGCCGTACCGCCGAGACCACCATCAGTGGCAGCGGCAATTTCAACTGCAGTGGTTCAAACGTTTCCTCCGCTACGTCTGTAACGACGGACGGCCGATGCACACGCTGTTCCAGTCACGACCACGGATGGTGGAGATGTCGATCGTCTCGCGAGCACGCGCATCAGCTGGGACAGGCGCAGTCGCACGTGGCGTCAACGCTGTTCAAGCCCAGACAGTCGAAGTCCACGCGCTGCATTGTGCGCACGAGCGGCTCCTGCAGCTAGTTGGTAGTGTCGAGATTGTGGAGCAGTTCTCCGTCGAGCTCCGCGTCGGTGTTTGCTACAACGAGTCCTGCATTTGGTGTGGTGCGTGGTGCGACGTGGACAACGATTGCTGCCGCGGCTGCGGGTCCAAACTGGCGTCGCATTGAATCACGTGCTTCACGCGACGAGTGGAATGGACCAGCCGCTCGACCAACAACAGCAGTAGCAGCCGCACCATCACCTTTACGTGAGAAAACGCCATAGAGCGCACTATCCACAAGACGCACCACAGGCATGCGTCGGAGTACGCCGCCCGAGTCGTGGCCAGTTGGATCGTGTATACCAAAAACAATAGACAAGCACCCATTCACCATTATCTTCTCTGAGTATCATGATGTCTCCACTTGGATGCGCGACCGATGTGAATAGGTAACGACACACGTTTGGTATTATGTAAGATGAAGATCATACCCATCACGTGGATCCCCAAATCGACCTGAGGCACAGCGTTGACGACACCAGTCGCATGGTCGGCTCTTTGTCAATGACACGCTGGGCGTCTTCCAAGTTTCTCTAGTTTGAGATTGCGATCAGGCAGCATGTGGGGCTCATAGAGTCGACGCCAGAGCGGACGGAGTCACTTTTGGTGATATACAACAAGTCGAGTGCGACCAGGCTACCCATCCGCGAAAGACTCTGTTGCAAAAGGCCGAGTGATGATTGTCTTCATCTCCAAGACTCGTCGCGTTCAAGTTGCTGCCTTCGCGGCCTTCAGGACGCGTCTACAGCGACTGGCGGTTCAATTCGAGCCTAACTACCGCACCAAAGCATTCGCACGGTGCCGACCCTTCCGGTCACGACGTCGGCTACCAAGCAGCCGCCGCTCGTAGTGCGACGTGTGCGGTGATGTGGTTGTCGAGGATAGAGATGGCAACACGCCATGGCGATTGGCACGACGCCGCCCGCGACTGGTGCGCAATCAAAGACGACGCGTCGCTGCCAGTCACGACCAGTGAGCATGTCGAGAGCGAGCTGCTGTCGCAGGCCGTGCGGCTGCTACTGGCGACGATCGTCGACACAGACGAAGCGGTGGCGGTGGTCCAGGATCTACTGAGAGTGTGTCGCCGCCGTACTCACATGGCATGTGCGGTGACAGCCGACCAAGTGTGCGTCCGATTGCGCTTGGACTGTGTACAGTCGTCGTATGGCTTCGAGATCGTGCAGGAGACACCGCTGGCTGGACTGGAGACGTGCATGGCCTGTTGACATAGGCCAAGGATTCAGCGCTGGTGAATGAAGCTCTGGACTTCAGCAGTCAGCGACGACGCAACGGAGAACCAAGAACCCAATCCAGAGACGCATCGACGTGGTGGAGACTGATCCCTGAGGAACCACACGACATGGCGGAGCGGCGCAAGCGAGCACGAGCAGGAGGAGACTCTGGATCAAGCGCAAGAGAACGCAACTCGTCCACTGGTGCTCACGGTCTACAACACTACTTGCCACGACCAACACCTCCAGCGCATGCGCTGCTGCCATCGTCCTCACCCAGCGTCTTGCGGTCGGGGATCCACCGCCCATTGCGGGTGCGATAGCGGCAGAGGTTCGACCACGGCGTCTAGCGCATTGAGTTGGACCGTGGGCAACACCCCGTGACATTGCAACGAGCACGGCATTCACACAACAGAATCCCCAGAAAGCCGAGCCGAGCAACTGCAACACAATCACGATAGAGCAACGTGATCCGTTGAGCTGTCGTGTTGGTGCATCATGAAATGGCGTCGCCAGACCTCGAATATTCACGGCCCATCACCGGAATCCATCTGTCCAGTCTGAGAATCACACGATGGCGTGAGACACAGTGGGATACGTCCCACTGTACCGCGTCATCATGACGGGCAAGAGAAATGTCGAAAACTTCAGTCGGGTCACCCGACTCAAAGGCACCCAACTCGGGTGCCTCCGCTCACAGTCTCAGAGACGGTGGCATCTCATTCAGATCAAAACGAAACAATCATGACGACAAGCGTGACCCGGCTGAGCGACTTGCCCCACGTGATTGTCGAGCGCATTCTGGCGGCTGCGGCACCAGACACTACCAGCGGCGAGCTCAACAGACTGGTGTTGGTGACGAGAAAATGGAGGGAGTTTTTCTTTGAGGCTGCTGCCAAGCGCGCGCTGCAGCAACTCCATGTAGACGTCTCAGCCGCCACACGGAGCGCGTTTCTGGCAGCGCGCAACGAAATCACGCTGCGCAAGTCGTACGTGCGCACGGTCATAGTGTCGCACGCGCCGGCCAGCGTCAGCGCGCACCAGTGGGGCGCCATGCTGTCGTCCGCTACATCACTGGACGAGCTGAATGTCGCGCAGCGCCCAGATCCATCTCTCGCGGATCTGGGCACTGTCATTGCAGCTGCTGGACGCTGCTGTCCGCGATTGAAGTCACTGGTGATCTCCAACTTTACGACAACTGAAGATGGAGAACAAGTGCGGGCCGTACAACGTGACCGCTGTGAGCTCTTTGGGCCACTTTTTTCTGCGCTGCCAAAATGGTCACCTCACGGGGGTTTGCGTCGTCTGGCGATAAGCATCAGCCAACCGTTTGAGGATCTCCAGTCGACGACCGAGTTTACCGACCAGGTCACCAAGTGGTGTCCTCGCTTGGAGCGCTTAGATGGTTGCCAAGCGACTGTGGAATGGCATGACAGTTCGTACGCCAGCGATGAGATGTGGATCATCGACTTGCACCACTGGCAGCAGTTCTGTGCGCGCACGGCGTCGCTGACCACGTTCGACTGGGTCGTCGCGCCCTTTGCGACCGAATTCTTCAGGATCTGGGGGCAACACAACAAGCCCCAGATGAAGAGGCTGTGTTTGTACGCGTCGACACGTTGGGACTGGCCGCGCTACTTTCGTGAAGCTGGCGCAGCTACAGAGGCAACCATTCTCAGGACAGGATATGCAGAAACTGCCGCCCACGCCGCAGCCGCACTACGTGCGTGTCCAGCGCTGGAAGAGCTCCACGCGCTGTGGTGGTGTGCACAGCCTGCGCACACCGCGATGGATCCAGATATATTTGGTGATGAGTTCTGTGAGGAATTGGCGCAGCGCTGCCCCGGGCTTCGCGTCCTCGAGATCATTCCAGTCGACAGTACGGCAGCCTCCAACCACCCCATTGATGGCTTCACGGACCGTGCATTGTACTCGCTTGCACGGCTCCAGTGGCTCACGTCCGTAAACGTTGCGACCGTCAACGTCACCGGCGCCGGTGTTCACCGCCTTGTCTGTCATGCCTTGGTGGCAACGCAAGCGTACAGCGTCTACGAGATTCGAGTGGGGGAAAGGACATGGTGCGCGAGCGGCGATCGATTCTACATGGTTCTAGAGGACTTTCTCGTACTGCTTGCCGACTCCCCCGGTTGCTTTGCCCTACGCAAAGTTCATTTCATTTTGCAAAACGCACTCGTTTCCCCGGTCGGCCTCGACTGGAGTTCTGCATATCTCTCTACGCTCAAGCGTCTCATTGCAGCAGCGAAGGCGAAGCACCCAAGAGTCAAGATCCAGATTTTCGCTACTCATCTCACTACCAACACGTTTTCGCAGATTGAGGAGTTTGTGCTGTACTCTGACGCAAACTTGACGGTGAAGGGGACCGACCATCAATATACAGAGATCGAGGCAGGTTTTTGGAGTCGCTGGCCGCACGATGGCAGCCACTACGACGATGAGAGTGATTACGACGATGAGAGCCAGTACGACGACGAGAGCGATTACGACGATGCGAGCCAGTACGACGATGAGAGTGGCGATGTTGCGTGGGGGGAGGAAGACTTTAGCAACAATGAGAACAGCGTGTAGATCAAAGAGTTGAAGAGTAAATCAAGAGTGTTGTCCATGATCATTTCTCTATTCTCATTTGTTTTCTATGGTGCTGGCTGGGAATTGACTCAGCCTGTTTCGTGGCCACACAGATCAGTCGCACAAGCGTGGGCACGACGTAGCAATTGCTGACAATAAACTCACTCGGGTACCAGAATCCGGAAGCTAATGGACACGCTGGTGTGACTCGTTTGCCACGTAGACTACGTGACGTAGTGCGACGAGCGTTCGTGGTCGCTGCGCACGGGCGTCACACGCGCAGCGCCGTGGTGCAGCAGCAGCTGGATGAGCAGCGCCGACATCAAACCCGTGAGTCACGAACGATGGTCGAGCTCTGGATTCACAGAAGATCTGGTCGCGACTGGACCGACGCCGGCGTGGTGCTGCGAGAGGTGAGGCGTTCCAGCCACCAACACGTCGATGCGTCTGAAGAATCTGCTTTAGATTCTCCGGTGTGTGTGTAATCTGGCACGCACGGTGGCCGTACGCTCATTCTTCAAACACAGCGCCAGCCCGCCAAACGCCTGGCCGCGGTACAGCATGTGGATTGCTCCGACGACGCCAGCTCGGCATTGCTCCTGCTGCCAATCATCTACGCCGCGCGCTTTCACGACGCTGTCGCCTGGAGGCGCGTTCAAATGCGCGACTGCCACGCCAGTCACGCTTGGCATATGATGCCGCTGACTCCGCGACTTCGCCTCCTTTGCTCCATCCCATACCTCCCCGTCAGAATAGCCTGAGTCGGATCCTGATCCGCACAGCGCCTCGGTCATTCGTTTTAAGCTGTCAGTGCGCAGCACCAGCTCACACACACCACACTTGATCGTAAAGAACGTCTCAATGAACCGGATCGATGTGCACCGACGCCTTGAGCGGATCCAAAACTTGTTGGCCGTGAGCACTTGCTTGCAGTCGCGCTGGCGCTCGACCAGAATCTTTTGCAAGTCACGCTGCTTCAACACACACATCGCCACGTACGCGAGCGCAAGCACGTCATCACAGCGCCAGCTCGCGAAACGACTGGTCGCGGCGCAGCTACTGGTTCCACGTGGGCTACACCGGCACCGCGTCGCTGTTGCTGTCCGTCATCGACGCCGCATACGGAGTCACGAAGGTTTCGCGCGTAGAAATGCGAGCAACTGCCACGCAATCTGCTCCTGGTATTTGCGCTGCTGCTGCGTCTTTGCCCTTGCGCGCCGTGGGCGATTCGAACCACGCTGGTCTTGGCCGACTGCCAACTCGTCCGCGCCTCCTTTCGCTCGTGGAATTCATCCGCGTCAGGAAACCTTCGAGTCAGGATCTTGCTCTGGCAGCGCCGCGGTCGTACACAGAGAACGCTTGGAGGCCTGGCTCCCGATCACACACGCAGCGTTTGATCATGAAAAACGCCTCGCCCACTTTGCCTCGACGGATGAAAAATCGTCGGGTACACGCACTCGGCACAGTCAAGTGCAGCACGAGCTGCTTCTGGAAATCTGGACTTCCGTCGCGCCAAAACGCCACGTGCATGATCACATCCACGATCTTGAACAGCGCCACCCGTCGCTCCAACGTGTGGCTCAGACCCTAGGCAAGCGACACGATCT